>JAAXYX010000551.1:0-35933 GCA_036851915.1 Ptenothrix huangshanensis | reverse complement strand
AGGTGTTTGAATAAATTTTACTAGCCTAAATGAAAATAAAAACCTGCAGCGGCTAATATTATATTTTAAAATACTATGTAGATCACAAAAGTTGGGTGTACGGCTGCAATTGAAAACAATCCAAGTTTGGAAGTCCTTCTAACAAAAGAAACTTTTAGTCCAGAATTTCGCACTAAGTTTCCCCGTCTGAAACCAGCTACGGTAAGTATTGATAGATAAGTTCTTCATTGTTTGCAGACATACCTAATTACTATACACTTATAATATAATTCTTGGGTAAACTGGCAGAATAATAAAGAAAATTATGAATCACAAAATAGTTTATTGTATGAACTAAATTGAATGATTCAAATATTGTACCGTTTATAAATAGATTCCAGTCTACGACGAAGATGTGTTTACCTCGGATGACGATTTATCGGATTCTGATGAAACGTTAGAAGATCTTGATGAGTATGGCAATTTCGACAGCGATGATTTGGATGGATTTTCAGAAGACGATCATTTTGGCTTTCATTTTCGTTTCGGCTACGACGACTACGATGACTATCTAGCTGCTGAACTAGACTTTGATGAGTGGTAAATAATGTTGGACAGGAGCACGGGAACAATAGATCGTTGTCAGCTGGTTGAAAATATTTTTCTACATTGATCTGAAAGATAACCTAGATCCACCTTTGATTTCCTCAATCTAGTCCACCAAATCTCCGATTCGATACTTTGTCTTTACTCGCATTTCATACAAAACAAAACTTAAATCAATTTAGTCGTTAGCCGATCGCTCTAGTAGGTAATTTAAATGCGATACGATATATTTGTTCTATTTTAATAGGGTCATACAGTTAATTGAAAATATGAATTCCGAGGAGCACCAAGTCAAATTTCTCTACTTATTATTGTGTAGCGTAGGGTAAATAAGATATTACTTATATGTAAAATATAAAATCCAGATCCGTGATCAGAGTTTTGAAGATGATGTCCAAATTGAAATAATTTATCGTTTATCGACTTAAATAATGCACAGTATTTTCTATGTATTGCATTCTAATGCGTGGTTGTCCTGCTATTCGAAATATGTCAAAATACAGTACGTTTGAATGTTTCAACGTTTGATGTAACGTAAAGTAACAAAACTCATAACTATTATCAGATCATTAATTACAAAGTATATACGAAGTTATAAAAGCATTTAGTAATAAATTAATTTATTTTCGGATAGTCCTGTTCGTCCAGTAACACTCATTAGCAAGTATTTCGTTTTCATATCGATACAATCAGTGTACCTACTTAGGTAGTTGTGTATTAAATGTATCGTTAAACTTGCCATCCTTAAGCAAGGCTTCTAACGTGTATGAGCTTTTGGAAATAATTTGTTGGAGATATGCATTTGATGTAGAAATTAAAATTGAAAAAAACAGCACTGTAAACAATTATAGATAATTAGGTACATAATGAAGACTACAGGAAGCGAAGTTATCTTCCATTCAAATCTTCACTTGACCTATTTAAAAAATACAAGTCCGAACTATTTTTGAAAAATTAAATTTCTTTCTTACGTTCAAGTTTGTGTTGAGATTTGCGTACCTTGAACTAGAAGAACCTCGAGAGTGAAAATGACACCAATAATTCGAAGGAGTATACTGTTTGTGATTGTAAAGCATCCGAAAGCAGTCAGTCCTATCTCATTCATTTCGACAATCCTTTCAACTCGGTCCGTCTACGTGTCAGCAATTTTAGAGAATTGATTGAGTAATAATAAGTAAGTTTACATTATTATTTCAAGCTTGATCGGTATATAGGTATTATTAAAAGATTCTTACATAAGATGGAAAAAATTCGACTGGACACTTATGCAGTATGAGTTTTCCCAAAGCCATTCCATAGGAATGAACACGAGATGCTTGGATATTTGACACAATCAGACTTGCAGTATAAATTCCAGCTGACCCCAAGGCGTAAACGAAAGGAAGGACATTTGGGGTCCATGTAGGCATTGCCCATATCTATAGCCATAAGGGTTTATTTACATTAAAATACTAAATCAGATTTAATGTAATAATATAAATCATATCGGAGAACCTGGAAACTCAGGTAAAAGATGTTGACTCCGTAGCATACAAATATTAGTGGTGACAGGAAGTTGCTAAAAGCAGTCACAAGTTCTGCAAGCATCTCGTAATCCTGACAGACCATTGGCCAATTTATAAGGACTAATTGAGACTGACAACGGGATAAATGATTCGGTTGTTGTGACTGCGAAAAAAAGCATTGGAGTTTTTGAAGGTAGGTCAAGAGTTTAAAGTTAAGGGATCTTGCAGTCACAAAAACGAAAATATCCGCAAAACACCATCCATGGTAGAATATCTGATTCTGAATAAATAGAGCCAACGACAGAATGGGATGGTAGGGAATCATGTGGGCCCAATATCGACTTGAACGGTAATAGTAAAGCTCCAAGCTGGTCACGTTCGCTTCTACCGACCCGTACTCTGTACACATCAAGTTTAATTAATCATGTTAATCTTATCATCGATATTAATGAATTTAAACGGTTACTGAGTTTAATCTCATCATCGATTTTACAGCTAATATTTACAACCTATTCCTTGTTTTAATGAAAGCAGAAATAAAAGACCTTTCCCTCCTACAATCCCCAAATATTTCAAATTTAGAATAACGTTCTTAATAGTAAAGCAGGTGACAAACACTCCTGCTAAGAGGTTGACACCTCTCGTCAAATTTCCATCTCTCACGGGTATTCTCATTGACACAGAGTTCCACATTTTCAGTAGATCAACCAGTTTTCCAGCATTTCTCAGAAAGAACAGGTATCTGAAAGCAATGCGATCAACGAAAAACTAACTTTTCAAACACCACCTTTTTTAAATTGGCTAATCTAATTCAATTCAAAGAATCCTCGAAACTGTGGGCAGTCATTTTACAATAATTCCACGAGCTAATTAAATTGTCAGAACTTACTTGAAAGCAACGACAGCGTAGTAGACCATGGGCAAAGAAACTCCATACAACTGAAAGATGCTATTTCTACCTTCTCTGACTACACGGAAAGCCGCACCCGCACAGTTTATGCCCGAAACAATAATTATTAATAGCGAAGTTCCAGACGCAATGCTGTTTCTCCTTCAAACAGAATCAGAATCATGCGTGTATAAAAAATCTTTATGGCATTTGTGTACTCACAATTTGGTTTTATCCGCTACTTAATAAGCAAATATCATACAATAGGAATGACACATAATGATAAACAAAAGGAAGATTAAAAGCCTGGGAATAGTCTAAATATCTTACCGAAAATGTAATCGCTGGTAATCGTCTTGATTTAATCCATAAATAGGTACAATACCCGCGCAATAACCGAATATCAGAAAATATCTCAAACTTTTGTAAATGTCATCTGCCATTTCCAAAAAGTACTAAAGGTAAACTTAGCTTACTATTAGCTTAAATCCTTAAGAGATTTCAATTTCTGCAAAAACTATGGAACGCTTCGCACCATTTAACCATTTACCTCGTCGCATTTACAATTTAAACTAAATGGGAAAAACAGAAAAAACTGCAATTTTTACTCATTACTAGCTCTCCGATCGATGCATATATGTATCTACAGCAAAAACGATTGTTTTCACTCTTTCATTTTACCAGGTTTGAAATACCTAATGCTAACCTGATGTTTATGCACATGTAGCAACCATTCCGTTTGATTCACGATCAATGTAAATAATATTATAAAAATTCAGCAGTTACTGTTTATTTAAAGATAACACAGCTGCTCACTCTCCTCTGGACAGTTGGTGGACAAAGGACAGTGGATATTGCCTCGATATTGAATAAGGACAATTCCATTGGAACGTTCCATTGGTTTAGTGTTCAACCCTTCTATTAGTTTGTCAACTATAGTTATTAACATTTTATTAGTTTATAAACTACGAGTAAATAAACAAAGTTTCATGCAAAGACATTTTGAAATAAAAGTGCACAATTAGAGAAAGAGGAACGACACATGAAAGTTTACATCATGTTTTTGAAGTTTCCAGCACGTTTTCCATTATTTATTTATCTGTGTTTCACCCTTCATTTACCCTTCATCAGAGCTTTCAAGTTATAATTAGTTGTTCGACCCCGCCTCATTTTCATAATTCATATGATTGTATCTCGACAACATGAAGTGAATATTATTCTTATAGATCATGGAATGACAACAATAGACTTATTCTCATTTTCAACATCTATACTTTTTCGTAATAATATATGAGGAAGAGGTACTATTATATTTTTCTTCTTTAAACCACTAAGGATATTTGATACAATTATTTATGTTCGTCGATTGCTCGATTGATGTATTTTCTGTACTCAACTACAACAATTATATTTTCTTTCATATCTACTAATTATATATTTTTGCCCATTTTAATATTTCATTATTCTCTGTTATGCATGGACATTTTCTGCCATTCTTTGCTACTACTATTATAATACTAATTGCGTAATTTTCAAATATTCATTTATATTCATTATTCCTATTTTTTCTACTGTATTCCTAATGATATGTACTTTTTTCGGTGATATGTGACATGAGTTCCCACGAATTACGAAGTCATCTATTATCGAATCAAATCGTCATCGTTGCTGCTTGTTGCTTGTTGCGCTTCTTCTCTTCAAATTTTATTCATTAAGCTTCCCGTAAAATAATCCATGCCCAAATTGAAATTAATCTAAATCGAATAGTCAAACGATCTACAGGTCGAAGCGATTCAACTTCATCCGATTCAAATAAGGCTAAACAATTGGTGTGTTACAGATAAATTATACAAGTATAATACTACAATTACTCAATACTTTATCTGCCCTATTGTATACCACATCCATGAAATAACAAATTGTTAATAAGATGCATGATGCGACTGTTAGTTAGATTAACATTAGTGTCNAATTATACAAGTATAATACTACAATTACTCAATACTTTATCTGCCCTATTGTATACCACATCCATGAAATAACAAATTGTTAATAAGATGCATGATGCGACTGTTAGTTAGATTAGCATTAGTGTCGATAAACTTGAATTTCGAAAATTTTAACTGTTAAGTTTAGGGACAGAATAAAGGCCAAAGTAGTGGTTCTTCTCTGTTAGTTTTCGATTTCCAAATAGAAAAAAGACATTACATGGTGTGTAAATACTCATATAAAAATTGCCAGGTAACGAATATTTTTTTCATCAAACTAATTCGTCAAATTTGGTTATAGAAATACGTTCAACACCAAGTACGGTAAATAATAATAACCGAAACGCATCAACCGAACAAAAGTAGTCGTTATATACGTAATAATTTAATTGTAAATTGTGTAGCTGTAGTTATATAATAATAATAATGTACATGGAAGCTCAGTATGTAAACAGTATACAGTACACTATATAAAATTACCTAAAATGTTTTCGTTTTTTAAACCCACAACACACTTTGGTATGAGAATCTATAAAATAAAATGTTCACATATAATTAATTATACATTTATAATCAGTATCATTATGAAATCAAAATTCAAAATCAAAATGAATCCCACAATAAAAATATTATTCGTACGAAAATTACAATATCATAATTCATAATCATACTCCACTCTACACTACCCTACCATCAATCATACATTCTAGCACATAATTCCTCAATAATGATAAAACTCAATTAATTATAATTATATATACGTAACTGAACATACTCTGTTCTTTGATTTGATTTTGAAATTTAAAGTGGCAAGTATTATGTCCACAAGGCATAAAAAACGAACAGTCATCGAAGTCAAAAGAATAATTGAGAATAGTTTTCAATATTGATAAACAGTAGCACCATTTCATATATAATTATTTACACAGTTATTTCATTTCATAATGCAGCACACTATTACGAAAATACTTAAATAATTCCCTCGTAGCTAAAACTGAACTCATTACATTGTCAGTCAGTGCTGGATCCGATTTTTAAAATATCAATATTAATGTTTAAATTATTGCGCCATAACGAAGATTCAATCAAGACAACCTCCAAGAAAGTTCATAATTACAACTGAGTAGAAGAACTAGATATAGTACCACCAGTAGGCAACTAGAATGTTTTTGGCCATCACAAATCCAACTAGCCTGATAATCAATACTAGTAATAATAATTCAATTTAAATAACTATATTTGATGACTAATTGTAACTACTGTAATTTTAGTTGTAAGCTGTCGAAGCTGTCTTTGTCGCTAACTTAGTCGGTTCGATAGTACAGGTATCAATCACTACAATACATACAACAAGGGTCGAAGAATCATTGGAATGAATATGACTGCCTTTAATCAATAAAGTACTTACGGATAATTGATAATAACCAAAAAAATCATGTAGATCAAAATCAATCATAAAGAAAAAAATATTATAGCCCCCCACTAAAATTTCAAATAATCATTTTGGCTACGAAAATTAGTGATAAAAGGACATAACGTTACAAAATGATCAATCAAATCTGATTTCTTCAACTTTGCAATACCACTTCTTGTCTCATTCTCCGTACGCTTTGGTGTATTTGAAAATTTATGCTGGTTGTTGTGATCTCTTGCACGATATAGATATATGGTGATCACTAGTGACTCACAAACACTAAATTTACGATTAACGACTACGATAGTTTCATTTGATGCTCTAGTTTATTTTTCGGTTCAGTTGTTCAGCTGTTTTCATTTGTTTCCGTCTGTTTTGTATCCACCATTTTATCCACAATAGTAGCTCGCGATCTTGACTTGTAACTATATAATCCGGTACTCATTACTGATTGTACTGCTCAGGGAGGACGTATGAAATGTCATCCCAAGGATGACGGTAAAGTCCCTGCTTCAAGCGCTTTTGATCCATGTAATGACCAATAAAACCAATACTTCTTCCCAGAACAAACAACCCATTGATTGAACCCATTTCCACGTACTCTTGTGCTTCTTCCCTACAAACACAAAAATAATTAACCAACCTTACACCGCAATTGTAAACAAAGAGACAATAGCTAAGAGCTAACAGTATCTGAAGATAATAATATTAGACTCCAGAAGATCAATATTAGACAATTAGACCCTGTAACTAAAACTCAGACACTGATCACTTACTTTGTGAAGCACGAAGACTGACGAAGGAAGTCAACAAAAGCAACGGCAATAATTCCGTCGACGTTTAATATCAAATTTGGTTTCTTTGAGGTTGTGATCTTCTCTACTTCCAGCGCGTAGTTTAATAAAGGTGTTTTGGGGAAATTTTCGAGAACGAAATTTTTAATTATCTTCACTCGCATATCTGGATTGTTGATGGACTTTACGCGATGGCCAATGCCCATGATCAACTGACCCTTCTTTCTCATCGAGTTGACAAAGTCCATGGGAATCAAGTTTGCATCGTAGGCTTCACTGAATTGTTTTGCAGCGTCATTTAGTGCTCCACCAAACCTGTCGCCCTATATATTTCAATTCAAAATCATTATCGAAAAATTACCTTTTAAATAAAGTACCTATGAGTTCAACCATAAGGTTGTTTACGCGGTTTATTACCATTATGACCTACAGGCTAAAATTTTCGGAAATTTGTCAGTTTGAGAAAGGACGTTTTTTACGTACAATAGTCAGAAGTCCAGACACCAAGGATGAGACCAAATCTTTTCCAGCACGAGCACAAACAATTGTATTGTGAGCTCCTGAAACGGCTGGTCCATGATCAGCAGTCACCATCAAACACATTTCAATAAATTTGCAAGCATAAGCAGGCAACGAGCGTTGAAACCACAGTAATGATATCACACCACCAATTCCCAATTCTTGTTTGAGTACCTGATTTCATAACGAATGAGCAGTCCATTAGAGAGAAATTAAAAAAAAACATACAATTCAAAAAATGCAATATAAAATCTCAGTCACAGATTCACAGACACTATGCTTATTACTCGGTAACTAATTCTAAGTACGTTAATAATATTTCAATTACGTACATCAGAGATGGGAATCCCGGCATACAAGAGTTCTTGCCCACGTTCGTCACAAATAGAGGTCATGAACGAAGCAGGTTTCCGGATTAAGCCAAGTTCCCTAAAATTTTAAATCAACTTTTCAAATGCTTGGTATGTTTATCATTAAGTTATAACTCGCCGACATTCTTCATTTTTGTTTAATTAGATGTACCTAGCCCAAGAGAAATCCATTGGTACTGTTGGGGGTGCCTCCTCATCCTTAACCTCGATTTCACCAGCTTCAACCAATCCTAAATACCATTAACCAGAAAGAATTAAAACCTACTTAACCAAAACATACGCAGCTTACTATACAAACTTTCAAATAACCAACTTACTGTGATAAACCTCGGCTATCTGATCACCCAGATCGTCAAAACTTTCTGGAACATGAGCACCAGCAGCACGTAAAGCCTTATTCTTCGCCACAGCTGTTTCCTTATCCGAATTGGCACAAGCTCCGGCATGGCCAAATTGAACCTCCGATGCAAACATTCCAGCGCACGTTCCAATACACCAAGCAACCAGAGGCTTTGTTATGCGACCATCAGTCAAAGCTTCGCAAACGTCATACTCTTCAACACCTCCAACTTCACCCAAAAGAACGATCATTTTGATCTGCAAATAAAATTACAACTCTAATTTAGAAATCCCATACGTAAAGGTTTAAATAAATATATATGATTCAGCGTCTTGCTTGAAACAAAATGAACAAAACTGCTACAAACCTCTGGATTAGCTTGATATCTTAAAATAAAATCCATGAAGACAGTTCCTGGATAACGATCTCCTCCAATCGCAACACCTTCAAAAACTCCATTGCTGTTCTTTGAGACAATATTGTTAAGTTCGTTGGACATACCACCAGATCTTGAGACGTAGGCGACGCTTCCTGGACGATACAATTTCGAATACAAGATATTGTCCATCATGCCACCAGTGTTTCCAATCTTGAAACAACCAGGCTTTATTCCACCAACAGTAGCAGGTCCAATAATGGTTACATTCTTTTCCTGAGCTTTCTTGTTAACTTTCCTCGTCATATTCTCTGGAATGCCCTCAGCAATAATGGCAATCACACGAACTTGAGGGAAATTCAGAGCTTCCAACGTCGAGTCATACGCAGACCGTAAAGAAGCAAAATTGACAAGAACGTCAGCCTGAGGGTGCTTAGTGAAAGCATCTGACATATTTTTGTACACTGGAACCAAGATCTCCTTGTGGCCCCAGTAAAATTTTTGCTTGTGATCTCCGGTGAATGGATAAATCATGGCTACGACCTATATATAACAAAAATTAAGAGTAATCTAATGAAATCTAAACGTAGATACATAACCAGATTAAATCAAACTGGCAGAGCTTTTACCTCAAAGCAAGTAACAATTAAAATGATAACCAATATTCACAATGCAATTACTTACCGAAGGTTCTGACCTACGACAGACAAAATCGAAATCCAACATTCCTTGAACAGCTCTAGTTTGCATACCCCACACAATTGCCTTCGTATTCTTGGTGAACAGATCTTGAACCACAGACCCCTTCGCAACAGCAGTAGTCTTGGCACTGGTGCTTTCCAATAATGATTTTCCATCCGTAACCAACTCACTGGATTTGCGACTCGTAGGTGGACTTTTCTATGTAAAACATTAATACCAATTCCATTACCACACAACTTCGCATTCATTGCTATTTTGCAATTAATCAAATTAACACACAAACTAATGACTATGTAAAGTGACTTTCTAGTCATATCATCCACTAAGTAGGTATATTACTCAAAGTGAACTCAGTCAACAGGCATTGCATTCTTATAACATCTTACATAGGTGCTACTAAAAATACTGAATAAGAATTTACTGCCTTCCTGGAAGAACTGGATCATTAATTAATTTTATGATCGATTCTAAAAACTAAAGCCACGATTGCAGCAATTCAAAATCTCATACAATCAAGCATAGGTAAAATAAAAACGAAGGCAGTGGTTCAACTCACTAACACAAACTATAGAATTAGAAGTATATTTCTAAATTGAAATATCAAATGAAAACAGTCGTGAACTGGTGTGTACAGGTAATAAGGAAGTAAAATACACTTGTAAAGATGCAGGAAAAAATAAAAGCATTAACGAACCTCTGGGTCACTCTCTACTTTCAAGTTTATACCCAAAAAAATCCTCAAAACGAAAAACACAATGGAGAATAGCATGGTAATTATGTGCGTCAGCGCTTTTACAAAGAAGCTCTAAATGTGTCAACAACAAATACAATACAACAACAAACAAATATAATTATACTACACGGCAATTAAAAAGGCATCAAGCAAATTCATATTATTGGGTTCGTTTAAATTCCAAAAGATTATAATAAAGTTTACTAGTTTCAAAAAATACTGAAAATTAACCTACCCCAAAACAAAAGGCAAGAAATTCTGACACCTTTACTCCCATGCTAACAATTCGTTAAAGAGTCTACCACCCAGGAGCACTATATTTCCATTTTCCATTTGTCAATTATTCTGTCATGTAATTTACTAATTATAAATGTCATTCCATCTTAAATTCATTCAACCAATTAATTCATTTTAGAAAGCTGTTTCGATTCTATAAGTTATAATATTCCATTTTCCATTCATATTTACAAGCGCTGATGAGCGACTGAAGAAATCGTTAAGACCACCCGAAGAAAGAAAGTAAAAGATTAGATAGTCACAGGATTAATGATTATGACTGCATCGAAATACCCTACCCTACTGCACCAAATTAAGAAATTAGTACCACAAACAAGAGCAAGTGACTAAAATTAACAAAATACTACTTTCATAAACGAGCAGATAATTTGCCCACCTTGACTTGAGGTTTAATAGCTGCTACTTTATCACCAGATGAAATTTTCCGCGACGATGAGACCAACTGAACATGTTTTCCAAAAGCAATTAAAATACAAAACTGAACGTAACGTCAACGTTGACATGCAAATTGATTACAGAATTTATGCCGAACATACGCAAATTATATAAATAATTACATAAGTACATAAACAAATATGTATGTATAAGAATATATATTATATCTGTAATATCTAATGAGTAAATATATTAGTAACACCTATTTATTGCGGAATTCTAACATTTAATTCTTTTTAAAAATAAAATTAGAAAATTACAGCCCATTGTGAATTATTAAAAAAGAAAATAGGTAATTCGTTCATGTTTCCCTACGCTGTAAAAAGTTGCCAACCACTATAGGTATTATGGTAGGTAATTAAAGTTTAAAGTATTGGGAACAGCGTCCTTTCATTTAAAGTGATTTAAAAATAGGAAGCAATAAATATATATAATAATATATATAACATAGTCCACCGACAAATTCCACATCACGTAGATCAAGTAATTATACAAAATAAAAAAAGTCATTCCACTGAGCCCGCTGACTAAGGATACATATAACAGTACTTCCATAACAGCCAAAACGTAAAAAGGGAAAAGAATGCAAATGTAAACAAGGCCATTCTCAAAAAATAAAGGTAGGTAAATACAAACCGCACTGCGAAGATGGACGAAACAACAGTAGGGACCATATCAAAAACGAAATTGAAGACTATAATTATAACGCATACTCAGAGGAATAAAATGAACGAGTCGGGGAAAAATAATTGGCAGGTGCCTACGAACAGACGTCATCGCAAACTGCAACTACCGTAAAACTTATAATCACGGCCGGCCTCTGACGATGGTCTATCTTTGAAGTTGGCCAAAGTACATAACGTATTAATACAATAAAGCATCCTTATCCTTACCTTATCCATACCAACCCAACTATAAAGTTCACATGCACTACGCGATTTAATTCGATTATGATACTTTTAAACTTACGTGAGCGCAGCATCAAGTTTTACAACGCATCATTTTGAATGTTGAATCGAAAACTTATTTTTGGGTTTAATAATAATTTCGATTCACACATAATTAAGGTAAAATGAATGTAATATCGAAATAACTGATTTAAATGGATAATGCAGAATAAGATAGATAACTTCTGCTAAATGAAATTGTTATTGTTGATTAGAAAGACTTGATACACAACGACAGTTCGCTTTTTCTAATCTGAAATCATCTTTCTTTTCCATCAATTACTTCGAACGATAAAGACCCGCACGATTAAAGTTATTTTCTTGGGAATACTTTTTATTTATTTATTCTTATTAGTAACGATAGTCGGTCTCTAAAAATGACCAATCTCTAACCATGGCCGGGGAGAAAAGTGAGTCATAATTTAAAATGGTAGTCGGAGTTATGATTATAAGTTTCACGGTAATAATATGGTAGGTAGATAAAAGTCATAGGTAGTAGTCATACTGTCCCATTGTAATTAAAAGTTGATCCAACAATAGCCACAAGAAACCCAACATTTTAAACTGACTGGTTGAAGGTGTGGACTTACCACATTATTCTGCCCTCCCGGAAGTAGGAAATTAGCAGTAGTAGATTGAATCTCATTATTATACGCAATGGGTCTTTTTCCCAAAGCCATCCCCACAATAGCAGTCATATGTGTTTCTGGACCAAAAACAAACAGAGGAATAGCCAGACTGACGGCAACTTCGCGAATAATTCGCAATCCTTCTTGGTAATTCGGACCAGCTCGGCGAACAAAAATAGAAATATTATGATCAACGAGTTTAGGTTGAAATTCAGAAAGTGCCTTCACAATCCCCTTAAAAGTGGCTGCAACGTTCGTAAAATTGGCAATTCCTCCCCCAATAATTAAAACTTTTCCATTGGGATGCCTTTCTTTGGTCATCAAGGACAAAATAGTCTTCGCATATTCGTAGGTCTGTTGCTCGGACGGAGCACCTGAGTATTCTCCATAATTAGCTAATTCGGTGGCTCCACCCATCTCACAAATTGTGTCACTGTAAATGACCGAAGCACCACCACCAGCAACCATGGTCCAAATACGACCTTTCGGATTCAAAATTGTCAACTGCGAAAGGGAAAAAGAAAAAAGTAATTACAACAGTTTGCACGAATACATTGATTTTTCATTATAAATTTGAAGACTATACTATACACATTACACATTACATACCTGGCATGAGCATAACATAAAAGCTTTCATTTGAGCGTCAACCTCAAATCCTCGTCAATCAATAATTAGTAATTGCACAGGCAGGTACTACTCCACTCCATGTACAATCTACTATGAAAAATAAGAACCCGAATACCGTAATTACTTACCTTGAGACTTGCTCCAGATTTCGCATCCAAATCAGCTATATAGGCTTCTTCTGGATAAGCATCACGACCAAAAGGTGGAGGATACTCAACATCGCCCCATTTTCCACGACATATAAAGTCAGCAGTGGCATCCAATTTCGCAGCCAAATCCATCACGTAAACTTTCCCACCCAATATAACCAAAGGGTTAATCTCCAAGTAGGTAAAATACAGATCTACATAGGCCTTGTATAGCGCTGCGACAAATTCTGCCACCACACTGAAAATGCAAGCACAACAAAGGTAAAAAATAACTATTATTCAAAATATTAGCCAAAATAACATCAAAATCGCAACACATTCCATTGAAATGCTTATAAATAATTACTCCTGGAGTGTTCAATATCTTAGTTAGGTACCCTTGTTTGTCCTTGGCCAAATCGGTTAAAAGATTATTTCGAAGTTGATCCACAGTTGGAGTTTCTCCGACGGGAACCTCCAATGTCTTAGCTTTAGCATCAACATCTCCGATGTCAACACCTCCTTCATGATGAAACAAAATTGTGTCACCGCGCCGGTGAGAATAAATACAAACGTATGACTCCGTATCCTGCACAAAATCATAAAGCATTAGGAATTACAACAGGACAATAATACAATAATGTAGTGAACACAGATTCTACGAAAAAAAACTTTCTATTCCAGCAACACATTTAAATATTGCCCAGCATGCGATCATGTAAAATTTATTTCATAATATATCTTAGTCCATAACTTCAAACAGAAAACCAATAGTAACACCGTATGGCTTCATACCACCAAGATCAAAGAGCATTGTCTGTCATGAACAAATAACTTTTACCATATTGTACTCGCACATAAAAACTGCAGTTGGCAATAATTGCACAATATTTTATTGTCTTCCGTACCTGAGCATGTGGGAGGAATGGTTCAATGATGAAAGTCTTAAGCTTTCCTGTGGCTCGTCCAATCTAAAAATAAATTCATACCAGTCAATAAAAATCTCAATATTTTCCATACGTGTGGGGATAGCAATAGAAATCTTTGGAGTGATTTTTTTTATGCCAACGGTATTACAAACCCACGATTACACTTCCGCAACAAAACGATGTTATAGTCGGCGAAGAGGCCAAATGTAGTGTATCCAATTTTCATAAGATGTTAAGTGAAGCGGATCCTCAAATTCGTACAAGCATTCCGTAGGTATCCATCTCTGGAATGTGTGACGCTTCTACGAATTTGTGGGAAAGCTCCACGTTGCATCTAACGAAAATTGGCTAAACGACACTTTGCTTCTTCACCGATGATGTGTATGTAATTATTTATTATACTACTCCAGTATTGTATGCAACTACTACGATAAAACAGCAATATTTCTTATCATAGCTTTACACGTGTTTCTTACGTCGTTAGATTTCGGAAAAATTTTACGACGAATTCAAAAACCACACAAATATACTCAAAGCTTTGAAGTTAAACGACATGAAGTACCTACAAAAAACTGGTAGCCGGGAAATACTAGTAGGCCATTTTTAATATATTTTACGAATCAAAACTCCACAATAATTTCATTCTAAATTATCCATACCACATATGACTGCAATAAAATATGGTGGAGACTATTAATCGTAATCCTAAACATGATTTATCATAAAGTGGCATTAAAATCACAGTGACAAGTATGATCTATATGGTACATACGTAACCGAAAAACACAATTCCATTGTAAAACTGCAAGGAGGTAAATAGGTACCTAAAAACTGCCTTAATACATCAATTCATGAATTCATGCCGTGTGTAAAATACTTCATTGCCGGATGTGCGAAGACTGCATTTTTCTCAAAAGGAAAACGCAATCATTTAAGTCTGAACGTACCTACCTACCTCTAAAAGATAGACTACCGAAGCTTTAAGTTTTGACTGAAGACTAACAGCACTTCACTAAGTTCACTAATTTGCTACAATATTGCGCGTGTCTGAAGGGTCTCCATTTGAATAATACGCGGAGCCTTATTGCACACATTTAATCGGTTGTACCTGGGTCTGGGTCCCTAATAGTACCTAAGTGGGTCTGAAGGGGTTCATTTTGAATAGTACGTGGGTGTACTATTAATTATAGCAAATATGGTACTTCAGTACTGCTGTAGCAATACCTTAAACGTATGTAATTACAATATAACGAAAAAAGATCTTAACAAAGTTCCGATCCCGAACTGACTCCTAAGTGAAATAAACATATTATCTATTTACATACGCATTTAAGAAAAAATACAATTATAAGCCTAATTACACACCATTAAACAAGCCCCTTGAAAGGCATCTATATGTTTTAAACCTATTAGGTTAAAAATAGTTATCTAATAGCAATAAAGGCAAGTTAAACTTCGAAATATATATATTTTATAAATAAAAGACAAGTACATAAAATAAATACTTCCACTAAGCGTAATCATAGTTTAAAATAAATGTGGATGAAATAAATAAAAGACAATACATACTCCTTCTTTGATTCGATTTAAGTGGACGAATAATAAACTATTTTACAGAAGGCTGTAGTATCAGGGCAAATTATAGCCGGCAGAGCACATGCAATTTAACCTTCAACATAAATTTGATTTTTTCTCTAGTTAAGTGCGCGATGTGTACGATTCCCATAGACAGCACCCACTACGAGTTTTTCCACGATTAAAGCCGCATTTATGTTTTATTCCTCCACAGCTTATGCAATACAGTCTGAATTTACGCAAACGATGCAAACATAAATAATTGTAGTATAGGTATGCATGATATATATTTTCTATAACTACGGAGTAGAACACCTAATTATCATATGAAAACCTAAGTATTTTTGTGGAGAAAAACTAATTTGCACTGATATCACTAGGTAACTGTTACGAAACTTTGTATTCAGAGATGTAATTTAAAACGTGCAGACTGAACTAGTAAGAAACTCCTGAAGTCTAATGTTTCACTTACTAGCTACTATTACCAATGCGGATGTAGAAACACTACAGACACGTTCAAATTAATAAAATAAATGATGTAGGTACCTCTACTAATAAATCAAATATTTTGTACATATGTTCTTCTCAACGTTAATTTAAGACAAGGGGAACTTTATTTAAAAGCGTTAGGAGCTTATGGCAAGTCAAGTAAATAGGTATGAATATTAGTACCTACCTAGGTTAGGATTCAAAACTTAATCCAAAATTATTACATACTCTAAAATTTATTTTATACAATTTAATGTAATTTTGTCTGTATGTCAAAATCACACAAATAGGTAAAACAAACTTGAGATTTTAGAACCTGTTAAAAATCTTATACCGTACACTTGATTAAAACTGAGAATCTTTCTCGGGCTCTCCCGACGCATGGACGTTCCTAGTATTCGTACTAGCCATTTACCGGTTTTAAAAATTGACAGAGATCATCATGAGTCATTACATATTTTTATCCAGGAAATACCTAATGCAGATTGCAGATTATAGATTCGTACCCTTGTCAATTTTGATATCAACTGTAATACTTAAACTAAAATAGATTTATCAATACCACGTAAAACGATTAAAATTATGGATTAATTTATCAATTAATTTTTACTGTTTAAGGATGCAATCTATGGTCTATGAAAGGCAATTTGAATGCCGTTCGCCACTGTCATAAAAAATTGGTATGTCATATTTTAGCCGCGTTAGGTTTTAGCTCGCATGTGAAATTTCGACCTCCTATGACTACAAAATTTTCTAGTTTTCATTACGCTTGTAGTTTTATAGCACCACCGAGAACCACAAATACCAAAATATAATTATTATCTAAATACAATAGGGTATAAAAAAATAATTACCTGTATATCTTTTTCCAATCGTTCATTAACCCATTGCTTAACAGTTGGGAGATCCGCATTAACTTTAATGAGCCCCAATTTACCCCGACGCTTAATGAGTTGATCTGGTTTGACCACCAATGGTGTTGTCGTCAGCCATGGCTCGTTAGCAACCAAAGTATCCCAATTTGTGGAAGCATCCACACTAGCAAATTTACTCGGCGCAAAACTGGACAGACCACTGAGAGCTGAATTTAAAATATTTTTTCCAGTCGCTTCCCGGATAGCCTTTGCAGACATCTTTGTGGTTTAGCCCTGAGAATTCGGTTACAATAATTGACCAAGTTAGTTGATAATTTTAATTTATTTTTACAACTATACAATATTATATGGAGAGTAAACTTTCAACGTTGATTGATGATGAATACTGCTTGATGAATGTCAGACAATGAAGGATAAACGGATAAATATACTCAATACAGTCAGTCAGTAGACAATCAGTTAATCCTGCTCGCACCAGTGATAGTAAACACTAAATATAGCCACTGATATACCTTTAGTATCGAATGTTATAAGTTGATTAGTATTGGAATCAGAATCAGCATCAGCAATGACTGCGACTGTCAGCTGTTGGGTTTAAATGACTATACTAGTCTAGGTTGTAAATACAATCTTTCTCACAACGCTTCTAAATTTCAACTGAAAGAGAATTCAGTTTCTAACTGTCAACTTGAAATCATATACCTAATTATAACGAACAACCAGAACCTTCATTGGGCTTACGATACTAGACTTGCAAACTGCATCATGATATGATCGTCTACATTCCACAAAGCTGCCAACCACACAGCATACGTACATATGGATATTTTCAATTTATCCACGTAGACGAAACAGTGCCTAAACCAATGACAACTAACTAACTAGTACATATAATACATAGTTACTCGTACTCGTAACTACTCTTCTATTCAAGTATCTTTGATTTTGGTCTTTCGCAGTCAACTTATTAGGCAACGCAACGCAACCGCTACTCACACTTGACTAGGAATTAGCCACTAACAAGCTACAAACCATTTGACAACCAACCATCAAATCTACACGCTACACGTTTAAATGCCAAAACAATCCACTTCCGATACTAAAGTTCCTTCCTTCCTACAAACTACGAATGGCGAAGACCAAAGTCACCAGAGACTGCGTCTCTGGACACTGTATGGACAAGTAAACCAGTAAAGGATCCTTCAAAACTCCGATTTAATACAATCGACAGATGATACTGGCATTACCGAAACCAGCTGACTTTGGCTGCCTGAACCAGTCACAGTCAGACAACAGATGATCGAAAGGGTAACTAGTATGATACTAGCTGCTAACTGCTACTGCTAGTTTGACTTTATTAGCATCTATGACCTATTTAAATTGCAATGACAAGACAATCCAAAATTGTAAGGAAAATAAATCAAAATGGTACCAAAAAATGTTTACAAGTATGAATGAGAGATAAAGTCAAGTAAGTACTTAGCAAGTAGCCCGAATGAAAGATAATTATATATAACGTTGAACGTACTGAGAATTGAAGTGTGAAGTATTAATTAAAGGTAGAGGTCGATCTGGATCTCGATGTTGATTGAATTTCTTGTGGATAAGTCAGGAGCCAAGTTGAGCTTGAGACAGCACAACAGTTTGAGAGTAACTGGGCTCAGGTTGTGGGTTGGGTTGTTGCCTACGACACCACTCTTTCCCTTCCACTTCTTGTCTTTGATTCTGGGGTCTGGGTCTGGGTCTGCTGATTCTCTCGTCTCTGACAATGTCAAGTCCAACACTCCAGAGTAAAAGCACCAAGCTTATATACAAGGATAAAAACAAGTCCAAAAGATTCAAAGGAAGATCAACTTTTGCTCGAATGCAAAAGGCAGGGCTCTTCACTTGCAATTGAATTGCAGGTTGCTTTTACCAAATGCCTCGGCTGACAAGACAACTCAACTCGGGTACCTATTCGGTACGTGGATGTGGGAGAGCACTCAAGTCAAACTCAGACACATGAGTCCCAGTAGACGACGGGGCAGTCCAGGGGCTGCGCACAAACTACTTCTGTCCAGGTAAATCGCACAGTAATTAACAGTCCACCCGTCATTTTTGCAAGCTCCCTTGTCGTGCCATTGCCATTGCCATTTATTAAGGATACAGTATGTAGCACAAAATGATAAATGTGACAGGGGTAACCCACCAATGACGTTATTCACTTCGTTGAAAATCAAATTTTGCAGTAATAATGTCGACTGAATGACCATGTAACGCATATTCTACTTTACCTCGTGATTACTGATTACGCACTGCCGAATAGATCGGCAGAAATGCTGACGTTTCTTGGGAATGATTCATCGGACGTCAACGCAACGTGGTATTAGAGTGCCCTTCGGAACTTGTATTCCTCATTCCTACAAACGCATACACCTCGACATTGGAAATCTGCTACCCCTGCCTTTACTTCTGGTTTGTGGAGGTTGACGTTAGGAAACGTTGGACTTGCAATTTTTTCCATTTCATCAGTAGTGGAACCAGGCGTAGGATATTAGGCCTACGAAGGATTTTTAAGAATATACTACTGTCTTGTTTAAGGTTTACATGAAAAGATGCAGTTTTTTAAAAGATATAGGCGAATACGACGCAGGTTTTTAAAAATTTACATAAAAACAACGGTTTTTTAAAATGTAGGTATACAGAAGGAACGTAGTTTTTTTTGTAAATTTTGACGAAAATACACTGGATAAGATCAAGTTTTTTACTGGCCTATAGGAAAAAAAAATCCTGCCAGCGCTACTGCATTTCTTACTATGAGTATGATGCCGATGCCAACCAGTATATGTTACGGTATCCAATTTTTTCTTGCTTCGTTGTTCGTGCAGGTGACAGAAAAGCGCAAGCGTTTTCCCCTAGATTTAGTTGCCTCATGTCATGCCATGCCATGCCAATGCGAATGATCGTCCGTTCCTATCGTGAAACCTGCACAATGCAATGGCCTTGCCAATTTCTACCGTCCAACTTCCCAAATATTCCACATGTTCATGTTATCGTCACCCCTCTCCCCTTCCCCCTTCTTCATTTTTCACTTGTATCCGCTCAACGTTGTTTTGCAGGTCGTTCAATGGTAGTTGGGCAATAGAGCGTAGAGTTGAAGTGAATGCCTCTGTTGAATAGACTAGCCACGAGTTGGGAGTGAAATCCGATTTCGGTTATTGCGCCTCTATACTCCAGACTCCGGAGTTCCGACGTCTGATAGGTATAGGCTTATTTACTGTTTCGGAACAGGAACAGAGCGTTAGTTGGGAATGTGGGAAGAAAACGTACCAACAAAAGGGCCGAACGCGAATTTCAGATTTGGAACGGTGATTTTAGTTTCCGGTGATAGCATGCCATAGGCAATCAGCTGTGAAATGGAAGATTGTAGTGTCACGCATTTAGTATTTGGTATTAGTTTCTTTGTCAGTTGATAAGACTAAGAGTTCCTGCAATGTAAAAAAAAATAACGCTATTTTTTGTTTTTCATTTATTTATTTAGTGTATGGATGCTGAAACCTTTTTGTTTTGGCAGTAATAGTCTATGGTCTAAAGCAAGTAGTCAGCAATTAACAATGAACAAGCCTATAGCTGGGCATTCTAGTTTAACTGAAGGACGTAAGGAAAGGACACTGACCACGACACGATCATGTACATACCAGCAGCTGTATAATTATAAAAATGTAGTTTAAATGCAGTGACAATGTTATCTGTATCCTCATTCGATCTGCATGAATGTAATTTGTAATTGTTAGCATACTGTATTCTGTTCAGTTACTTGAAAATCAAGTGATTCTCCATTTCCAATGAGTACACTGTAAAAACTAGCAATCTTAAAATAGGAAAAAGTTCATTCTGAAAGGCCAAAAACCTACTCGCTTTTAGTACTAGGGGTTTGGCCTCCAATATGCGCCAATTTTTACAGTGTAGTTTTCATAGAGCTAATCAACTAATCGCTAATTACTCGCAGTAACAAAGAGTTGATACTAATGAAAATGAAACGGTTCATGGATTGGATGTACACTGATTAAAGCATGTAATAGTTACGCAGGATTAATATAATGATGTGATATGTGACGATTGTTGATGTTTATGTAGGATTAATATTAGTAGGACGTGGTTGAAAATTCATTGGCATACCATCCATATGTAGCATCACCTTTTGATCGGTTTATTATGCTACGCACCTGAGGGCTTTTGTCTTGTGTAAACATGCATCCGTGTTGTTTACGATTAAATATCTGAGCCGTTTTATAAATTAGTTTGCCTTCAGGGAATGTATGGTAATGACGTGGTTAAATAATCCTGTTAAATCCTATTGGGCTTTCAAGTGCACTAAACACTAAACATGCGGTAGTAAAATTCATATGATGATATCGTTTTTCCTTCAGTAAAATATTTTTTATTATTGAAGCAAGGCAAGGGTTTGTGTTTTTAGTTATTAGTTTCAGGCATGCTTGGATTTTAACAGTTTTGTGAATGACTAATTGCATGCTACTTGATTGCTCCGTTGTAAAGGTGAAAAAGCGTAGGAACGACAACGATGAGCAGTTATAATTACGTGATTCCAATTTAGAACTTTTTGTTGTTACATAATTGCGACTTGTTTTTAGTTTGCAGATTTATCTCGTTTCTGTCGAGTCAGAACGGAGGATCGAAATGAGGACCTAGATCTACATAGATGTGAATGGAAACACGTAACGGTCTCGCCAGAAGATGGTTTAGAAAAGTGCAAAAAAGCTGAGGAGTGAATTGCGAATGTGCTGAAAAGCATGTTACTTTGTGATTCCACTTATAATCGACAAACGTTTGGAGGGAGATTTTGTGCTGGTAAGTGACATACAATTTTATATTTTGCTGTAATTATGCATACCATTGCTATAATAGTTTTATAGAGCAGTGAGTAAAAGCTGACGGTGTTCATTTCAAGTAGATATTGGAGTATTTCTGCAGACTATTTTTTTGATTGCTGTGCTGCACTCACGGATGTGATGTGACTTAATGGTGCTACGATGTTTCCTCACGATTACACAGTTCGCCGGCCGGCGTGATAATATGGAAAAAGGCATAGGATACAATTTTGTGGCATGACACTTCAGTTTGTGGAGTGCAGTAGTGCAGATGGTATGGTAATATAAATTATCATATACATTGTAGTCTGTACATGATGCATATACTATACGAAGGTGCCTATACAGTAGACAGTTGTACAGATATAGTGAAGAATACGACAAATGTTAATTATGATTTTACTACAATTATATAATAATTATTTATACTTGCATTTTGTCGTTGACGGCATAATGGTGAAAGGACTTGTGGAACAAGCACATGTGGTTAGAAAGTATTTAAGGTAGAATGTGCTTTGGCAAGCGTACTGTGTCTCCCTGTCCATTCATATTGTCAAGAACGTCAAGGAGTATCCCAGATGAGGTGATCCAATGAACTTGCGTACCTACACCACCGCAATCATTCTCATCGTATTCGTAATACACATTGTAGTGTAGTGATTGCGATGGTACTATAATAATTGCGGACATAAAGATCACGTAGTTCATCACGTTCTACACACACTTGCATTTCGTTGCATGGTGTGATGATATACGCAGTCGACTGATCCTCCGATCCAGCCAATGAACACAAGCACCCAAGCAACAAAACAAAAAACAACTAGTCTCTTGGCTTCAAAGTTTCAAGCTACTAGCCCTTTACTTTGCGAATTAAATGCGAATCCATGCGATTCATGGTATTATCATGATCGTGGTGGTGTTCACATGTCATCGGGTCTGCTGCGAGCTGAGTCGACTTTGACTTCCTACACCTACATGCCATGTATTAGTAATTATTTTGCGTTGCGTAGACTCATTTATTTTTCTACTACGGTGTAGTAATAATAACCTCGGGAATTTACCTCCTGCACAATAATCATGGGAAATTACAAAATTTGCTTTATTTTTTATTATTGTATAATGTCTGTTCAACAAAGCAGCTATCATACAAACCTCGTATCGATACTACTACCAATACTCTGCTTACCTTATGGTTGATGATGTCTTACCTCTTAATGAATTCTAGACCTTGCTGTTTAATTGTAGAGCTCAATTTTTTTATTCCGGAAATTTTTAATCGAACAGCCGGTCAAAGGAAACAACTTTGAATATAGGATAGTAATGTTAACGTGGGTACCTAAACCTAATCGTGAGTAAGATTACGTAAACAAATGCTAGCTACTGTTTTCTACTTTTTACTTTTGTACTTTACTATTTATAGTGGTTTATTGTTTATTATCGAATCCGAGGTGCATAGGTAGGGAATTAATCATGTAACCAACATTTATATCTATTATGAAATAAAGAAGTTCCCGGCATTTACATAATACGTAATTGTGAATGGCGTGGTTCGGTATTTCCAACGATTAAAGAATTTGGGGTAAAAACGCCGATATTTTTTTAGGTAATCTTTGAGTTACTAAAAGGTAATGTGAAAATACATATGAGATATGAGAATATGAAAGAGGGAATACGAATGTCTAACCGTGGTGTTTTTGATGTGAAAAACTAGACTCCAAAATTATAATTGTTTTCGCCTATGAATGTTTTGTCTAATTTTAGAAAGCTGATATAGGTAGTCTAGTAGTTCGTAGTAGTATTACAGTCATTCAAAGTTGATTCGAAGGGGATTTCATTTACATATTAAATGATGCTGGTCTGTGAACAAGGCGATCATTTATTATGGCGATGCAGATACTTTTGATGATGCTGGCGTCCCGTACTCTACTGTATTAAGTTGTAGTTACGTCGATTAAACAACTTCTCTTCTGTTTCACTTCACCAACAGATTATCCAAGAGATGGATTGTGCTGGTGAAATGACATCTCGCAGTCAGGTCAAACATTTGAACGAAAGAGATGCAACTTCATCAGCATTACAACAACATAGCATATCTAACTAAAAGCTAGGTTTTTCGTGTTAGGATATTCACAGACAATTTCACGGGATCGCTGAACATGAAGACGAAGACGGAGATGACGCGCTCAAGAAAAACAGAAAGTTACCTCGAAACTACTGACTGCTAGCACGTATTCGTACTCAGGCAAATACAGACTTGTCTGACTCATCGTCATCATGATCATGATCATCTCAATCCGAAATCGTAAGCCTTCTCAAGGGAAACAAATTTGTTGGCGTTGGTTGCCAGAACTGCGGAGACGGACCGGCGGGACTGAACTCTACGACTATTCTAACAGTCACTAGTACGTCGTCCTCATCCCCCGTTTTCGTGACACCTAGTACCCAATACACTTGTACAGTGTATTGGGAACGATCCAAAAAGACAATTATTTTAAGGTGCCAATATAAGTTCAAATGTAAAGTAAGTGAAGATGAGTTCGATGTGTTTTTCTGAATTAATTCTTACATGTAAAATATAATAATATGCTTTCGTGTAACACATCACGCATTTGAGTTTGGACCTGGGTACTGACTACAGACATTTGTACAATTAATAGGGCTATGAACTACTAGTTTTGCAAAATACGCTTCCCACCCGGCGCCGGAAAAATTACCACCTACAACTTTCGCACGATGATGATGATGAAATGTATAGGTAGTAATATCATGCCAAAAGACAACGAAGTTTGAAACCTCTTTGAAGGTACAACTTTACTACTATTGCAACTTATCAAAAATATCTATGTATCTATCGAGCGATTTTTTTCAACCAAATAATTACCTAGTGCAAAACGGATATTCTCAAGGCTTTAGAAAGTTAAGGTTTCAACCTTTTATTAAACTGTTGCCAGTTTATGCCATGGAAAAATGTTAGCAATTACTGATGGATCGAGATTTGTAGAAAAATGAGATAAATTGCTTTGAAACTTCAGTTAAGTCCTATTGAATTGATATAATATAGGTAATATAATAATCAATGCACAGATATATTGCACTTTTATGTATTTATTATTAATTTACGTAGTCATTACATTTTTAGTATGCATTCAGCGTCCTCAGTTTCAAGGATCTACTTCCACATCCACCTTATAGTATTAGCCTTTAGTATGTGCGAACAACAATACCTTCTGACTTTGACGTGCACGTGCATTCCGGATCCCAGTTTACGTAAATATGTAGGTAGGTGCTTGAATAGTAGTTTTTATTTTTTTTATTACCTACTTATATTTCTTCTTTCACAATAGCAGTTTAAGGCAATGTGTCAAAAGTGGAAAGTAAGAGTCAGCGGTATTTCACATTGAATCATGATGCATAATAACCTGCAAGGAGAAAACTTGGGTAAAATATTTGAAATGGGATGTTAATGTTTGTGTATGCTTATGAGTTAAATTCAAACGGCAACTGGAATCGATTGCTTAAAATAGCTGTAGTTGCGTTTCATTTGTGCAGTAATGTTCTTACCAATACACTTCATTATCTTATCTTTTCGTGAGAGAAATCCAGACTCACGAAGTTGCTGTTCCGGTAGTTTTTCGACCGGAACAAATCCCAGGTGGTAGTGGCTTGCTTTGGTCGGGTTATGCTTTTGGTGATGGGGGAACTTGTGCTTCTTTAGCCCCAATCCTGTATACATACAGATTTACTGATATGCTCGCAACTGGCAGGGGTACCGACAGCGAGGCAGCTCTATGGAAAACATTAGTTGGATTGAATTTGTATTTGCATTGCACTCCAAGTCCAAGTCACAGTCAACTTCTTCAATATCCAGTTCTTATGCCGAAAGAATTAAGACATCTCATCTCAGCTCAGCTCGTTGAAGAAACTCCAAGCCAACTCTTTACTATCATAAAATTATGTATTTATTTAGTCGCAACAGCATTTCACAGTTTAGTCAGAGGAAATCAACGAACTCGCTATGAACTCGAATTCGTATAATTACGGGCTATAGGCACATACATACGTGGAGTACAGTCATCAGATAATGCATTATATCTATTCCATGTTCTCCCAAACCAACAGCTGTCTCATAGAAACTAGAAACTGAACTTTTTTAGTCCAAAAACAACGATTTTATAAAAAGCGGTAGTACCTACCTATTTACAAATAATTGAATTTGCACCACTTTCCAAAATGTGTATTTTATGCATCGAAGTATTAACCGTCTTTTTCAGTAAAGTGGGCAGTAGTTCTACGTCAAGGTAATGATTGTATTTATACCTATTTACGTTACGTAACCCAACGTTGCTGAAATCAGGTAGCTTCTCTGCCATCGTCTTCGCTATGTCAATTGATTTATGGGCCGGTCTCTTAGCTCTTGTTCGTGGGTTTAATCATGAGAAGTAATTAATTACATCGAGTAAATATCCTGCAGTAATGAAAGAAGGCAGTAAAAAACAGACGCTAGTTGTATAATTACATAAATGTTAATACATATAAGTATGTGTGTGGCATGCAATGCAGATACCTAAAAACTAATAAATGGAAGAGCTTACTTAGGACAATGGTATTTGTTTCGGCCTACAGCCGTGCTATGGCATTTTCATAATAAAGAATTGCCGAGCTCGTAATACAAAATCCAAGTAGAAATCACTAGGGCAGAATACTGACTGCAAGTACAAAGCCATTTCATCAACTACGTACATTAATAACATTGATGAATCCAGGTATATATTATGTATAAATAATATGTAGGAACATGTAGTCATTCATGAAGGAATATGAGTAAAAGGTAATTTAGTAATTCTGCATCCCAGTTTCCATTTAGAGATGAGGTGAGTCCGTATTCGTAAAAAGACAAGAGTGGGCGTAGGTGTGGTTTCGTTCTTCCTTCACGTTTACTTCTTATATTCTGGTCCTGGTCCTGAGTGAGTAGACGGTGAATGTGTAATAAGAGATTCTTCACCTTACACGCTAACTACTATAACTGCCTTCATATACTTGGTTCGGTTGGTGCATTTCTACTTAATGATGGTAAACATGTAACTGCCTAGGTCTCCATAATATAGTTACAACAACCTACATGACAGCTACATATATATACATGTCTATCAGTACTGTGTGCAGTGATTCTACATGACACGATATGATCCTACATCTATTTCCTAAACAAGGACCCATGGGATCTCCTCGTCCTCAGTGAATGCTGATTCATCTCCTCACATTGCCTCATAGCCCCATATAATTTGAATGTTCACATACTTATATTCCATTGCACTTCCTCCCCCTCATCTCGTCATCCCGTATCTCTTCTCGTCCTCGTCCTTTCTCTAACAAACCCAAATCTTACAACTTGTATACTGGATATACCAGCACTAATTCTATAGGACTTGGGTGTAAACACTCGATGTTCATCGTGCAAGATCCAATATCTACATTCTTCCAAATACATCTCTCAACTATGATCATGATTACTATTTCGTTCCCATTAATGAATACATGAAGGAAGAATGTTATGCATATTACTATTTTGACTCTTTGTCTATTCGTGCAGGAAAGCGTCTGTATCGGTTTCGAAAAGGTTGTCAAAGGTTTACAAAACTTCATTTGCATGCGGAAGACTAATCTTATACTTAAAGATCCACCAGATCAGTTAGAGTAATATATGCTACTATAAGTATAGGAAGGTAAACATTTACAACGACTCTTTACCATTTGGCTTTGGCTTGGCATTTGGTCTGTATGCGTTTGGCTCGTATCTTTAATCCTTATATCTTTGTGTACTTTGTGAGTGAGGGTTCCAAATCGAAAGCTAACGCTAAAACCAAACCAAAATCAAAGCCAAATCCAAAGCAACGAAAAAGGATAAGTTTTGTGGGTGTTGGTGTTGATATTACATTTATTTGGTCTCTGCTTTTCTCTACGTTAGAGTCCGGAGTCTTAGGAGTTGGAAGAGGAGAGGAGGGTTTCCTGAACCAACTACAAATTGTGACAACAGCAACCAAACCAGGAACCAAGTGCGAGTTGAGGAGATTGAAAAATCCAAAATTGAAATCGAAACACGAAAAGGGAAGCCAGTACACTGCAGTCTAACCAACGCCAACCATCCCGTCGCACCCGATCCGTGACTCTGCCTCTAATCGAAATTCTAATTTAATGATGCATTTATTTGGAATAGTGAATCATTGAGATTACGTAGTCATATAGGAGTACATAGCAGTGGAGCCTAGTACAATTTGATGTTTGTGATATCTGTGGAAGTTAGTTGTGTTTGATATTTGAGAGCGAGAAGTGAATGAAGTAATCATATTACAGAGAAGAGTGAAAGAATCTGTTGCAGATAGCTTCGTATATACTCGTTTACTATCGCAATATTCACGATCACTAATACAGTTAAATCATGTAGGTTGATGCCTTGCCTTCTCAACTTACTTTTCGGGCCCACGCACTAGTCATTCCCCGTCGCTTGCACTGTGTCCGTTCCCAAAACCGTAATAGCACATAGTTGCTTCGGAATATCCACACCAAGTATCCGTATCCTCCACTTTTGATTTCGGATACGGGATTTTTGAACCATTTCCGATCTGCGGTGGATCGCAGATTATTGAAAATCCAACCGATTTACTCGCAATTCATCGGCTAATGTCACATGTGCATTGCTAAAAAGTGAAACTTGTGCAGAATACGAAGGTTTAGTGTCGTTGGAGGTGTATTGAAGTGTTTCATCTACCAACAACGAAGAAATAATACTGCTGATATTTTGATATTGAGTTGTTCACTGTGTGACATTGGGCTCTGCTGGATGTTTTTTTACAGTTATTGGTGCATAGTGAGAGTGAATGAATGAAAGTTAAAAATCGTTTGTTCTTTTTATAGACAACATAGTTTTTTGCGAGTATTTTCAGAACTGGTCAAGTCAAAATGAAGTGCCATTATCAACTAAGTAGTATTCTAGGTCAAGTAGCTCTCTCAGTATTAGTCATACTGATTACATTCGAATCAACTGCCTTAGGTCAAAGTTCAAATTCTTCTTGCGTGGCCAAGAAAAGTTGTGGCGAATGTCTTCGTAGCCCGGATTGTGTGTGGTGTTCGCAACCTGTGAGTTATTTTATTATTAAGGGTTACGCATGATAAGGTTTTAATAGCAATTCTTAGAATGGGGTTTAATTTTGTTTATATTGTTTCACCATTTAATCATTCTTCATTCAACAAGTCTTACATGGTTCTGCAGAATTTACTATGGAATTTAGATTACGACAGTTCTGATTTTTTTTCTATCTTTTCAGAAATTTGAGCGAACCGACAAAAGCCCACTGCCTCGATGTAACACGGCAACAAAGCATCAAGCACTTTCAATAGAACTGAGATGTCACAGTGATTATCTTATTAATCCAAATCATCAATTCCACCTCATTCGGTAAGAATACGTACTCAATATTAGTAATTGGACAGAAATAAATGATGAGTCATGTAACTGTGGTGCTTGTGGATTCCTTTTTTGCCTGTCTTGCTATTTTTGGACTGTAATTAAGTTTAGTGTGAATTTAAATATTAATGCATTTACAGAGATGAAGAAATCTCGAGGGGAAGTGAATCAAAAGCTGCAGTACAAATTCGACCCCAACACATTTCTCTGAAAATGCGAGTGGGTCAGCCTTATGACGTTCAAATGCAGTATAAACAAGCTGAAGACTACCCTGTTGACTTGTACTATTTGATGGATCTTTCAAAGTCAATGGAAGATGACAAGGTAAATCGGAATCTGCCAAGCTCATTGCTTTAACTTAGTCATTACTATTTGTGTATCTCGCAACCTGCGATTTTGTTGCATCCAATATTGTTACACGAGCTTCGTTATTTTTTAACATTTTTTTTTAAATGAAAAAACAGGAACAATTATCGAATCTGGGTGACACATTAGCTGCTACTATGAGGAGTCTGACCTCAAACTTCCGCCTTGGATTTGGTTCTTTCGTGGATAAAGTCGTGATGCCTTTCGTTTCCACAGTTGAGAAAAAGTAAATTGAATTATATCGAGTATAAAACGTGATAATATCTTACATATTTGGCGATTTTGAATAGTGAACTATGATCATGAAAATCTGAGTAACAAACCGGTCTCGATTTGTCCCGTTGGGCTCCTAATTTTAACATTTAGCTGTATTAATCAATTTTTTAAGAATTCTGCGATTAAATGTATGAAATTCAGTAACTTACCCCTGTACCATTTAATTTTTATTTGCTGTTTATTATATACTTTTATCAACAAATAGGACTACCTACATTCTCTTTCTCTGCGCATCAATCAACCTAGCCAGGGTTTTTGAATCGAACAATTGTATTTAAGTAGTTTTATTTCTTCGTTTCCTGGCATTATTTTTGTGAAATACATAGCAAAAGGCCGACCGGTTTGTTACTCTAACCACTGTGTAGGAGAACAAATTAACAAAGTTGAATGGCCTTAGAATTAGAGAACCTTGCGAAAACTGCGTGAGTCCCTACGGTTTCCGTAATCACATGTACCTCTCATCAGATACTTCAAATTTTTCTGTAAGTGATATTACAAACTAAAAATACCCAAATTAATTATTTTTGTATCGTCTGTGTAGGTTTTTGAATACGAATACAGAAATTTAGCGTTATTAATTGGATCTACACAATTGATTTCGGAATTGCTAATATACAAAAGAAATTAGTATTTTTGATTTTTACAACTGATACCGAATGTTCATAATGTCGATTTTTATGACGACATTTCCTTCTGTAGGACTATCAACCTTTTTTAGTCCCGGGATGATAATGGTGTGCGTGATCATTTGAAATAAAATGATCTATAAACACGAACGGAATCAATCCCATTTTCCCTAATCCCATATTTTTACCATGTAAATAATTCCCTATGATTTTTGAACACGATATCGCGAATATTGAATGTTTTTTGTCCATTACATTGTAAATGCAAACATTCGCCAAATTTCATCACATTCGTAGCAAAATGATTTTTTTTGTAGTACAGATGTTATTAGGGCTGCTGAATATAATTTTGCATTTGTAACAGTATACAGCACAACTCATACATTTTATTCGTTTCATTGCGGATACAGCCTTTTTTGAAATCACATTTTTGTAATAATATCGTACTGCATTTTTTGTATTTCCGTCAGTACTTTCGATGTCGCTATTTTTGGTGTCTATTTTGGTCGGAACGTAATTATATGGCTATATTTTATTTTGTTTTTGGTTTTTGGTCATCGTTGTTTTTTGGAAACTATAATTATTTTGGTATGGTATGCGGTCTGGTATATTTTATGGCAATGGCGGTTGATTTTTGATATTTTGGACGTCAGTGTTGTAATTACGTAATTTTGCAATTTTGCGTATATAAATATTTTTATATCGTGGTGTTGGTTGGAGCACTTTTTCCCATCCATACGCAGCATTATTTATTTTTGTTGCCTGCACTTTTTTGTCCGATGTAATTACTTACTTGCGTTATTATTTTGGTTGGTGGTTTTTATTATTTTACTCGATTTTTGTATTATTGTAATAATTATTGTACATGCCATTTCTTTTGACTGGGTGTTTTTGAGTCTTGATCTTACTCTGTCAATGATATTTTTGTGGACAAGAGAAAAGACGATTTTTGTGAAGAGACGAAAGAATTTGACTGGTAAACAGCTTGATTTTTGAACGTTTAACCAATATTTGACCACACGAACTCACCGTATATGATTATAATGGTAGTGCGATGCAACATTAATTTTCTTATATTTTAACCAATTATTTTGATTTACCGTTTCATTTCATGTTTTGCTACCTCGATTTTTTAAGAATCATAATAATATGATATGAAACTTTTTTTTGATTTGATTAATTCTGATTTTTTGCAACGGCAAGTTTGCATAGTACGGAAAATTGTCTAGTATTAATTTGTAATATCATGAATGAAATACAATTTTAAAATTATGAATGCATTTTTGCACTTCAAATTCAACTATTCAGTAGTTTCGATTTTTGAAATACGAAAGAAGCTGGACAAATTGTGAAGTACATACTAGTCACATATACATAGAGGTTGGCAACGGAAACCGGAATTAAGCTGAAGGCATTAAATTCGCACAGGACCATATTTGTTCAAGAACATTTACAAAATCCCAAATTGAGAAATTGGAAAGTATTTCACAATTACAGTGGGTACTTAAGTAAGACTTTTATGACCGACTTTTTATTTAAACTAAACTATCCAATTATGAATGAAGCTTGGTGCAGCCATGTCCCGGTTGTGAGGCGCCCTACGGTTTTCAAAACGTCATGTCTCTCAGTCAAGACACGTCACGCTTCGCCGTAAGTCTCAAAGTGTCTAAAAACATGCAAAGGTTCACAGAAAAACAAAACGAGTCACGTTTTTAGTTTGCTTTAAACATTTTCCTTTACATACATTTAAGACATGTTGACAAACTATAACTGTTTAACCATTTAATCCTGTGACTTTAGTGAAACTTAATTGTTCGACCTTAACTTTGTGTACATTTTAGTGGTTTCACCTTCTAAGAAAATATTATGTGCTTATAGTAATTTTGAGTGACACTATCTCTACTGCTTCAATGCTACATTTGCATGAATTACCAATCGTAATTTGTAATGAAATAAGATATTAGATTTCGCAACACAGCTTTCATTGCTTCAGCTTCTGTCGTACATATATAGTTTATCTCTATTAATCGTTTTTGTTTTGGTAATTTATACTAGTACCTACTATTGCTTTCTATATTCTGTAAGTACAAAAAACAACTGTGCTTTGTAGTATTGTAGTAATTATATAGGTACGTTGCTATTTTAGTTTTAAACAACTACAAGACATTAATTGTTGCCCTCGTATGTTCACCATCTGTTCTACTTTTGATTTAAATTTCCAAACAAATCTTAACAAACCTTATCAAACGGTTTAATTTGTAATTAATTCACGTTGTAACTCAAACATTTGAAATAATTATAGGATGATTGATAATATTGACAAATCCTAATCCTTTAAAGAATGAATTGCAGGAATATTGTGTTCCTACCCACACCTTCTTTCCAATCCTCATGTAGCTATTAATTTTATTACATGTACGTAATAGTCACTAATGGGTGTTCAGGTTACTACGTTACTATAATTATATGAAGGTTGAATCAGGAAGATCACTCTAATAACTATTACTACCTACATCGAATTAATACGTAAATACTCAGGTAGCTACAAAATAATACTGAAAGTCGGAGGTTGCTGGAACTCACTTGATTTAAACCATTTTTAATTAACTGATTAAACCGAGCAAGCGGAAGTTTGAAAATAACTAGTACCTACTTACCTTCATGGTTTTTGTTTTGAATCAAGAATAAACTTGCATTGCATTATAATTGTTGCATCAAGAATTTGACAAATATACATACCTAGTAGGATATGGAATGATTCCTTTTTGCAATGGTATAATTGTTTTTCTATTTTGCATTAAAACGAATACACCTGCTCATTAGCCTGCGTTCACGCGTGCTCGAGTTACCATTTTGATTTTTCTCCTATTAATTATTCGAATAATAATATTTTACAATTAATGAGTATTACTATTACTAGACCAATTTTCATGCAAGCTCCTCCACTATAACCTTTGTCCCGTAATAATTGACTTCAGCTTGAAACAATTTTAAACTACTATAAAATCTACCATTTTAAACAAAGCAGAAGTACTTGATAAATAATTTATTACCTATGAACTTAAAAGTGACTTGCCTATAAGTTAATCTTAGGTTAAGGTTTAAAAAGGATTGATACGTGTTTCAGTGATAAAAAATGACTACATACACAATTTTATTTTTTAGTGCGATTGGATAGTTAGAGCTAATTTGAATACCATTTACAACAAAAATATATATTGAAACGATTAACGATCCCCGTGTCTTGGTCATAACGACCTGTGAAAATAGGTTGAGGTACGAAATGCCAGAGTCTCTGGTAATCTTGACGCTCCCGAAGGTGGTTTCGACGCTATCATGCAGGCTATTGTTTGTGACCAAATCGGTAAGTTTAAAGCCTACCCTTATTATATTGAATCATTAATACCTTAATGCCTTTCCTGTTTACACACCACTTAATTTTGTATTAAACTCGAATTTGAAGGCTGGAGAACTTTGGCTCGACGATTGATAGTATTTTCTACTGATGCATCATTCCATTATGCTGGAGATGGAAAGGTTTATTTTTATTTTAGCTCTCTAGTCTCTTGTAATAAATTATGTTGAACTTTATTGGCCATTAATCTAACAATCAAATCTGTGTTGGGTATCTTAGCTGGGTGGAATAGTCAAGCCTAATGATGGTAGATGCCACATGGACTCAAAGGGAGAATACACCCACTCCATTCTCCAAGACTATCCATCAGTGGCACAGATTAACTCGGTCGTCAAAGAAAAGTCAATTAATATGGTATTCGCTGTGACAGCTGAACAGATTGACATTTACAAGAGACTGAGCGCCGCTGTTGAAGGTGCCACTTGTGGTACATTGTCAGCTAATTCATCCAATGTCGTCGAACTAGTCAAAGAAGAATACCAAGTAAGTTTGACGGTGTCAGCCAATTGTTTCGCATATCAACATTTGTTTTACACTTGATTTAGAAGATTGCATATAAAACACGGTTTTGTATATATTACACAAATTACGTAATGCTGATGATAATGTAACAAGTACAGTGTAACTACCTAATGTATCATGAAAGCATTTAGTTCTTGAAAATATCGTTGTTTATAGAAAATTACGTCTTCCATCGAACTGAAAGATACTTCAAGTGGCTCTGTTCGTGTTTCATACTTTTCTAAATGCCTCGATGACACTATGAAGGAAACTAACACGTGTTCAGGCTTGAGGGTAGGAACTCAAGTGGAGTAAGTTAGAAATTGATTATCAATAACTATGCCGATATTAAAAATTGTGATTGTTTGGAAAGTAATTTCTAATTAATGAAATTTCATCTTACGTGCTCTTTGAAGATTCACCGTAAAAATTGAAATATCCGAATGCCCGAAAAATCGTGCAGATTGGCATCAATCGTTCCAAATTTATCGTGTGGGTATCAATGAAAGTATGGTCATCGACTTGGACATGTTATGCGAGTGCGATTGTGAAGTTAAGGGAAATCAGGTAAGTGGCCGTTTGTTAAATAACCTTTTGTCTATAACTCGATGGTGCATGTTTTACTTTGATAAGTCAAGCAGTTATAAATGTAGTATGATTTATTCACTTTAATAATTTAAGCATTTTTTTTTGGTTTCTTTAGGGTTATCGAGAAAACTCTCCATTTTGTAGCAACCAGGGAACAGCCAAATGCGGAATTTGTGAATGCAAGGAATCATTTTTTGGAAGGAAGTGTGAGTGTGATCAACGCAGTGGTTCCAAATTCGATGATGACCGTGGATGCCGTAGTGATAATACCACTGATATTATTTGCTCGAACAGGTAAACTTGCTTTTATGGTATCTTTCCTGGTCATAAATTGAAGCCTTGAACGAAATATAGGTCGGTAGCTATATCTCAAAATTGTTTTTTGCTATTAATAACTACTAATAATTTACGTCAACTTTACTTTATTTCAGAGGAACTTGTGCATGCGGTCAGTGTGAGTGTCAAACTCGTGACGACCCTAATGAGGTAGGTAAAAAATATAGGTGCCTAACAACTGCATTTGAGTAATATTGTTAATTTTTTCATGACCGTGTGTTGGTTTTTAAAATTGGTAATGCATGTGGAATTATTTCTTCCGAATTTATAGAAAATCGAAGGCACTTTCTGCGAATGTGACAACTTTAGCTGTGAAAGAGAAAATGGTGAACTTTGCTCTGGATC
>JAAXYX010000550.1:0-35935 GCA_036851915.1 Ptenothrix huangshanensis | reverse complement strand
AGTGACAGCACATACTATTTTACTAATAAAAGATAATTACGCACTTGACTCTAGTTCATATATGTTCATACACTTAAATCTTTTGGATTATTATAGGTACTTCTCTTCATACACATGTAGGCTATCAAACCCACAATACATAGATGTATGGTATAAAACGACGCTATGAAAGTCCTCTCTAACTGTTTAAGAAATATGAGAATGTGACCGACGTACCGCAGAGCCCTCCCCAGAACCTTCGGAAGTGCTGAAGATGTCCGTGCTGTCAGTCAAGTCCCTCGGTGTAGCGTCCGTATCCATGGGCTGAGTGACAGCATCATCATATTCTGCATCCTCACACTCGTCTTCCTCTTCAATCTTATGGGAAGGCATCACTGTCATAATTTCGTCTGAAATAACAAGTCAATGATTGCCAATTGCAAATTACCAATCCAACCTTGACGATGAGCAGATGACTTGTTACAAATTACAAACACAATTCAATTTCCGTCAAAGAATTATTTTAGATTTAGTCTCGTCATAGGGAGGAGGTAATTATGGTGTGGGTCTGTAGATATATCTGTAGGCATGTCATGTCAATGTCATTGGATACATATACTAACGGAAATACCCACTTTATACAGGTACCCATGTAGAGGGAAATAAAAATAGCAATATCAACCGCGGAAAAAGGAGCGAGGGTAAAATAGTGTTGATGAATTGTGGACATTTTAGTAACCGAATAAGCATACTGTTAACAAAGGGAAATTGGAAAGAAAGGGAAATAGTGACATGCAGGGTCGTACCTGCGGTGGGTGCTTGGGGGCTGAAAGAAAGCTCCAAAATTTTGGAAAGATTGGACCTTTTTAGAAAGTAAGCAGTGACAAAATTGAACCTTTTCAAAAATCGGTAATTAGAAATTTGAAAATTTTAAAAAAAAGTAAATTGAAAAAATATACCTTGTCAAAAAACGTAAATTAGAAACATTATGCCTTTTCAACAACTGTTAGTGGCAAAGATGAAACTTTTTTTAAAAAATGTTAATTAGAAAAGATCCATATTGTTTCAAAATGTTTACCTGAACAATTAGTTTTCAAAAGGTGTTAATTTAAAAAATTTTGCTTCAACATTACACAGTACCCCCAAAAATTAGTCCCAGGTACGCCCCTGGAGACATGGAATACTAAAGTAGGTATGTACGGAAATAGACGCAAGTTATAATGAACGAAACGTTGGTGGAGTGGGTCGTTAGTGGAATTTTCATGGATTCATGAACGGTTAGTAATATGAAAGAAAGACATAAAGGATTCTCTGCTTCTTTTCTCTCTCTCTCCTACCGTCTCCAATCAACAATAGTAGCTGTTCAACAACAAAACAGCAGCAAGGACAAGTGCAAGGAGAACGAAAGGGAAATTGCTTGACTTGTGAGAAAAGTGCATAGGTAAAGCTGGGAAAATAAAGAAGGTATTATAAATAATATCATAGTTGTGCATAGTTTGAAGTCGAACAGAGTCAAGTGTGCTGGTTCTGGTTGTGTTAGTGTTGTATTGTGTATGCTTTTTTAGGGTAATGTAGTGTAAGAGAAAAAAGGAGAATTGTGCACCTGCTCCACATGCATCTGTGTTACAGTTCTCGTAGGTTGACAGAGCTAGAATCTTTTGCTGGTCACACTTGCTCACGTCCACCTTCTCACCGCCCAAGATGCAGAGTAAAACTCGTTTCTGAACTCCGCCTCCGCATTCTTTCGAGCACTAGACAAAAGAAGATAGAGTACGTGTGAAAAGTACAAACTACAAACAATGCCAAATATTGTCAACATAAATAAAAGGAGAATTTTCCCCGCTATTTTTTCCAGGGAGAAAAGACGCAAACTTTCCGAGAATGGTCTGTTTTCTAATGCCCAATGACTATCATACTTTTCGTCCCATTACCACAACGCACACATTGTACACCCACACCTGCTGAATCATAGTACAGAATCCCATTTGCATCACATTCACTTTTATGAGAACACAGGAGAAATAGCCACGACCCAAAATTATGCCGCTTTATTAAACAAGAAACACTTTTTCCCTTCCCTTGGGCCATCTGGCTCAAGTACTGTGTTCTAGTGCAGAATTTACAATTGTCAGCCTAATCTAGCTTTGCTATTTGCAATCATTCTTTCATCTTTCTCTCGTTCCCCAGTCTAGCGATGCAGACAACTGCCCAAAGATTGAACTGCTTAAGAGGTTTGATTGAAGGAGAAAAGATACCTTGGACCACGGTCCTACGCTCCAGGTTCCCTCGCATTGTTCCGAGGCGACGGTACAATTTTGAGTGTCATCATATTTACTATCCGGATCACATTTCGAGTCATCAGCTTTGACAATGGAGTCATCCGCTTTAGTTTCTCCACAGAAAACGCGTCGAGTCTGGATTCCAGGGCCACAGCTGGAGGTGCACTGTAGCGGATATAAAAATAATCTCTGTTTTCATTACTTTCACTTTTGCCCGTGGAAGCTGGAACTGGAGCTGGAAATATACATAGGAGCGAGTCAAGATGTTCTGCTCTCGCTCGAGTCAGTATTTATTTTATTCATTGCATGTGAAAGCGTAGGGACGAGGAGATGTGGCAGGGCATGAGGAAGGGAAACACGTCAGTGTCATTGTTATCTTCTTCTTCGTCTTGAGCATGACATTTAGATTTGGAAAGGGAAAGGAGAACGGGATGGATAATGGATGATTTCGGAATGGTATTGTACGGAGACGGAAGACGGGGATGGAGTTGCTACGACGGCTGAAACTGTAATAGGATTACCTTACTCCACTGGGCAGCGTACCAAGCATACTCACAAGGTTTCAACTGTTCACACTCCCGTGTCCCATTGGGTTTACGATACGAGTGACAGTGTTCCTCCGGGTAAACTTTTCCTTGAGCTGTTGAACAATGTACTTCTCGGGTCTCCTGAGTTGAGCCACAGTTTTCCTCGCACTGTCAATATCAAAATATATTAGCAATCTTACGGATACTTCCTCCCGGAGTTCAACTTATGCAATCTCCAGCACGAGTATCAAGACCACATCATTTTCCTTTGTCCTTCTTAAATCTAACTCGTAAGTACGCTTTTATCTTTATACGTTCGATGACACGGCCAACACATCCACATATGCATCACATGCAAGGTTTCCGTTCAAATCATTTATATTCTCCGCATGCATCTTCAGTGACAGTGCCTCTCTTCACCAGGGGCGTACCTGGCCGCCGCACCCACCGAAATTTTCGAAAGATTTGAATTTTTTAGTGTTAATTTCAAAAATTACGAATTACGCCCTTTAAAAAAGTTCTAGTTGGGAAATAACAGACTTTTAAAAAACGTATGAATTGGAAAAATAACCCCCTTTAAAAAGTATTAAACAGAAAAATTAGATCTTTTTACAAAGTGTTAATTGGAAAAAATATACTTTCTCAAAAAATGTATAATTAGAAAATTAGATTTGAAAAAGTATTAATTGGAAAAAAATCGTTTTAACATTAAACAGGACCCCCGAAATTCAGTCCCAGGTGCGCCCCTGCTCTGCACGTGGAAAGAGAGTGAGAGAGTGAGATAAAAGTGACTTACTCCAGACCACGGCGACATAACCCAGTCAACTCCTTCACAAGGATGATTAAAACAGGACTTCTCCTCCTCCGGCTTTGCTTCTCTACATTTACTGTCGTCATGAATAACAACTCTTCCGCCTTCATGCGTGTGACATTTAACAACTCGTTTTTGACGTCCATCCCCACAGAGGTGATCACACTAAAATTTATACCAACCTCAGGTGAGTCTGAGTCCTTCATGAAATAAATGTAAAATCGCACTATCAACATCATCCAGCTTGATTTACCGGTAGCCAATCTCCGACGAACCAAGTTGGACATTCGGTTCCTCCGTGACAATCTTGCTTTCTGGGTGGCTTCGGTCCCAGTTCTTCGGGACATTCTGAGTCGAGTACTATGGCCGAAACTCCACTCACAGTCTGCTCACAAAATACCTGACGAAGTTGTGTTCCATTCCCTCCGCACGGGGCGTCGCAGTCTTCCCAACTACCCACGTACCAACTACGTGCGGATCGGATTCAAAATTAGAAACACATGAGGGAACCAACTCGAATGATAAGCTCGTCATTAATTATGTCATGCACCACACACATACACGTAGACGCTGGTCTACAAAAATCCCCGAATTTCCTAAATGTTTGCAAGAAGAAAGCAACGAAATCTGTAGGGATTTAACAGGATCTGCAATGGTTTCTGTTTTTCAAGGAACCGTTGTTTTTGGTATGTTCTAGGAGAACTTACAATGTGAGGCTCCTCCTTCAAACATACTGAAAAATACATGGAAACATACTAATTTCAAGGTAAGTGGTGATTTTTAGGTACACAGTAAATCTGCAGGATCTTAAAACAGGGAGAACTGCATTCAAAAAGCCAAAGATATATTCTTATTTTACAAAATAATGAACGCAACTAGTATTCCTCGTAAATGCATCACAAACACATTAAAACGCATTTTGGACTGCGAGATTTCCTAGTTCAACAATTTTGAGGCATTTCGTAACCTATTTTAACAATTTTCAAGAGTTTCAAAATTGCCTATTTCACACATTTTCAAAGATGCCAAAATCTCCTAACGATCTTTAAACATTTTATCGTATAACCTCGAATAGGAACCCTGGCTTCAGATTATTGTAAATATTGAATTCTCGATATCGACCATCGTAATGCTCAGTACAGGATTTCCTCCGGATATCTGTATCATGTGTCATAAAACCGCACGTGAGACTATGAGATGCGTTATAAATGCTCTTTGGATGCCCTAATCGTAGCAAACATGTGATGCATTCTGATTGATAATTGTATAAAACAGGGGTACGCTAAAGTACGCTTTGGTTATTTTACATTGTCCTCACATGAATCATAGGAAAAGTTGAGAGAAATGTATCTAACCGTGTGGCACAAGGATGCGTATTGCAAGTCTCATTCGCCGGTGGTTTATTAGTCATATCACACAGATGATGGTCGACAGGCTGCATCGTACTTCTTCTCGCACAATTCACCTCTCGGGTTCGATACCCTTCAAAAACAAACCACAATAATTACAATTAGTCACATCTCCATCACATTGCATATAATTGACTCGTAATTTTTTTCCCTCCATAAAATCAATTTCCTCCTCGAATTAATCTAAGCAAATAAAACTCATCATCCAGGAGTCCAACTAACAAAGAAGCAAGAAATGAAAAGCAATTGTAAAATTCAGATAGGATTTGTAAATGCAAAATCACGTCCTCTCACTTCTTTGATTGTGAAAATAGAATGCTTTGTCACATTTCGTCTTTATTGAAACTCCCTATGTAAAAACTGTGTAGCTGCTGGGGTACATATTTTTGCATTTTGTCATATAAGGTAATGAATAATTATATCTCTCTAGAAAAATACCTGCTCCAGCTCAGTGCTCCTGCATTGCAAATTAAGTCAAAAATGTTACCTTGCATTTATTTGCATGAGGTATTTTTTCCCTCTAGACATTCTCAATTCTGTAACAATGCACTGGACTGCATTGCATTGAAAAGAGTAGACAGCATGCGTCTGAACGTACGCACTGCATTGATCTCTAAATTCTGATTAATGGAAGGAAGGAGGTACCTCCTTTACATTGAACTCCGTCTCAAGTGTAAATGTCTGGGTGCATGTCTGCATACATTAAGTGAAACCGTACTGTAATAATTTGATAAGTTGTTATGGTACATTTAGAGCCGCCTCATATTACTATGAACTCATTGTCAAATGATACACTTGCACTTTATACATACTTTTATAGCAATGGTATCGTTATGGTATGCACGTATAATTGCACGATTAAAATAGATTATATGTCCAGGTACCTAATGCAGTCACGTGGCATACGATAAGGTATAACATTCGCCAAGCTACAACATTTCCAATTCTTAGAATGCGCAAGATATAATGTACGTAGATAGAATTGCCCCTAAGAGAGGTGATTGAGGTAACAAGATGAAATGCATAAATAAAACAAACCTCCTCCACATTCTTGGCTACATCGGCTAAAATCTCCAAAGTTCCAAGTGTAGTCTTCAGGCTCAGAAAAGACTCCTTTTGGAATACTGTACTCGTAAATTATTCCCGGGTTGGATTCCTGGTATAAAATCTAGAGAAGCATCATTCAATATTTATTCTCTAAGTCACTGTGAGTCTCCATTTAGTGTGACATTATATTACCAGAAGTGGAAACGAAATTGTAGATGCACTTAAGCAAATTCGCAAAATAAAAAGTCACATGTCTGAAGAAGGACAGACGTCTCTTCTCAAACGCTGTATTATCTTTTCCAAAGAGTCAAAGTCAACTTCAAGGCACGAAAGTGCTTTTCGTTTCAGAAGTGATAATTACAGAAATCTACCTATGTATACATACGTAATTCTAATTGTCAAAGCTAATATTTAAATGTCACAAGATTGGACTTAAATTGAGGGGAAAGATCCTTTCAAAATTATTATCTTTCTCACGTTCCGACGCTGACGATTATCTGTACTCACGTAGAGTATTTGCAAAAAGTACAAATTAATGATGGTTAATTAACTAATGGATAAAGGAGGAACGGGAGAAAGGGGAGAAAGAGCCTAGCTGTTAGATTTTTAACTATGATTATTAGTGGGAATGCAATCATGCTTAAAATGTGCCTCAAGTGGTTGAGGACTCCTTCAAGAGCACACACAGGAGGTCAGATAGAGAGTGAGGGAAACAAGTTATTCTCGAGATAAGTATGTAGGACAGGCAGTTGTAGTAATTGCCGGTAGAAATAATGGGAGTAAACTACTAGCTTGCCTTACCACAATGTATAAGGCCTCGGTGATTGGACCAAGAGCTCGAATGCTTTCCGGTGCGAGCAAGAATGAATGCGGTTTCCTCTCGTAATGGAAAATAGTTCCAGCGAACGTCATTTCGGAAGGGAAATCTATTCTCCAGTTCCCGTTCAAGTAGTAATGACCCGTCACATTTCGAATCGCTATCCATCAATTCACACTCGAACAATTACTCATACAGGTACACCCAGTTAATTATTATTATAAGGCACGACTTACTTTTACTTAAGTCTCGGTTATGCCGTCGCTCAGAGAAATGTTGAGTCATTTATCTTTTATTCAAAGGTTATCCATAATTACGTAAGTGGAAATTCAAACCCGAATGTCACATCACATGGGCATGATTGCAGATCAACATTTCTCTGGAGCATCGTTCCGTCAAGTGCCGTGTAAAAATTTCGTATCATTAGTGCACGACTAATATCACACATTCCTCCCACATGTAGGGTATATGGAGAATGGTAAAAATGATGGAATGCAATAATAATTCACCCAAGTAGTTGTTGGAAGGTCGACTCTCTCTACAATTAATATTAGTGGCACCCGCTGGAATGAGGAGGATATCATTGTAGCCCACTTGCATATTGTTTTGATCGAAAACTCCGGTAATTGTATTGCAATTGGAACCATCTCCACCGCAAGAGCGACATTTATCTTCTCGAGCCGTTGAGCCCAGCTTCATGTCACATCCTACCGGCTGCAAGGGAAACCAAGACAAGTCCATTCAATCGGGCCAAAACAAATTCACTCTTTACGACGTCTAGTAATTAAATTTGCTCGAAACGCAGCTGGGACATTGTCACATGTCACAATGAATATTCAACACTGTTTTACGCTTTCCATAATCGTCTATACAATCTATGAGCGGGCATGTGTGTAACTTCCACTCACTTATTCTAATACATGGCGCATCACACACACACACATCCCGACTCAATTTTGATCCGAAACTACTCAAAGTTTATCCTCACCTGACATCTCCCATCTACACAAATATCATGGCTTTCGTCATCACATCTTGTTCCATCTGTAACTTTCCTCTTGTGTCGATAATAAAATCTTTCTCCGCGTGGCATACAATTCAGTTCACATTTATTCGGCGCCTTTGTATACGGGATCCATCTGCATAGTGTTCAAAATCACTCGCTGCATCACACACTTCCATTACTTGTATCCCATTATTCTATTCCCACTCTCCAAATTGTTTTCCCTCTCCATCATATTTTTCCCAACTATCTACAAGCCCCATTCCCATTCCACATTGCCAATATTGTGCAAAATATTATGCAATCATATTTTAATGGAATGGGAGTCATAACTTAAAGCTCTCAACTCTCTCTGTAAAGACCAAGATTGCCAGGCATCATAATTAGGTGGATATAGAGCGTCGTTATTATTTTCAGTTTGCTCTCAACTACCATAAATTCTCGTTCCATTTTCAAAACAGATAAGGGAACATTCCCAAGCTGTAGGAGAGCAAAGCGTGCCCATTATGTTTGGATATGAAATGACTGGAAAATATTCCGGGGCAGCCATATACGTCTTGTCTTGTGTTGGGACGGAAGACGATGGCATGCGATCGAGTCTAGCGTTAATTTTAACGGCAGTCAATTTGAAATTTTATAGGCGACACAGGGCAATGCTTGGCGCATGTAAATGAACGAGACGATTTCATATGGCAAGGGATAATGGCAATGGCTTCGATTTCAAATTTTCAACGCTTGTTAGTAACCATTTGAAGCTACACTGAGAAAAGAGAACTGTCAATTATGACAAGGTTGACGAAAGGAAGGGGAATAATAGGCAGCCCGTGTAATGCTTTACTTGTTCCTCATGACAAGACTTGTTTGCTTTATTCCTCCATAAACTTACTCATATTTTCTGCCTTCAAAAGGAAGCTCATTAAACTGGGAACACTGCTCAGCCCGGAAATCTCCAGCACCCACAGGACAATCCTGTAAATCAGAAACCAGACACACAGCGTGAAACCCTCGTCCATGTCATGCGGTAGTTAGCACTGAATCCTTGTACCCACACATTTTCGAGTCAGTTCAAGTCACGTTAAATGTACAATGATCTATTAATCCCAAGTACTTTTTCACTTTTCCTTTTTCGTGCTAAGGTTGTGTAAACAATAAAAGAAACGCTCGAATTATGATAATTTGGTACATTTGCTGGCGGTGAATATTGTCAAAGCGGAAACAAGTGTTGGGGAAACGTGAGCAAAGTTAAACAACTGAGGGATAAATAGACATGTTGACATGTAAGACGTAATTATAAACTGCAATTGCGGAGCATACTTACTTGTATGTTACAGGAGAAGTAGCGGGCAGCGGCTCCGGTACAGGACGATGTCCCATCAGGTCTGTGGAAATTCGGAAACAATAAAAGCAATTATTACACGGATACATAGATACACTATGTAGGTACATACATCCACTTTGCACATCCCATGGGAAGGGAATCAAGACATTTCTGGTGACAAATGACATGATTGCTAAGGACAAGGAGGGTCGGCTTGCCTTCGATCCATACATTGCCGCTCTTGAGTTGAAACACCGCCACCACAAGAGCGAGAGCATTCTGAAGGTCTAGACCATTCTTCCCAAGGACCGGATTCTTCCTGTGTTTGACCCTGTTCGTCCAGCACGTAGCTCTCGGGGTAGGAATCCTGTCTGCTTCTATCTTGATCACGATATCCATAATGTGGATGATATTCTGCAGGATGTTGTCTTTTCGAACGAATTGATTTTACTAGAGCATTACTTCTATTCTCTCCATGATGATGTCTATGCCTATGGCTAAAAGCCTGGAGAAAAAGATTCCAGAATACAGCATCATCATCATCATCCTCGTCGTCGTCATGATCATGATCATCATCATGATCATCATCATCATCATCATGTTGTAAAATCGATAAAACAATGCAAGCAAATGTCGCTAGATGCGTCTTCCGCAGCACTTTGATCACACGTCAGCGACTGAAATTAAATTTATTCTTCAATCTGGCCTGAACCTAACATTTCTGTGTAGACGGCATCAGCAGTCTTGTTGAGCTGCCTTTTACATCCAATGTTCAATAAATTACGAGGGGGGCACTGCTTTGAAATTTGAAAGCAACCTCAAGCACCAAAGTTATTCCAGTTGTTCCAAAGATGCGCATAGAAACTGTAGTGGAAAATACAAGTAAGCGGGGAAGGAAAAAAGGAAAAGTTGTGGGCACTGACACTGACATGGACACATTCACAGACCCATGCCCAGACTCACCGACTCATTCACAAGATTATCTAAGGGGACAATCTTTTCCTTTTAATGAGGCTAACACTATACACAGGCCCTTTACATCTTCTATACAATACAATAGCAATGACAAAGGCACAAAATTAATATTTTATGGCTTAATCTGAACATCACGGCTCCACAATTTTCTCTGGATTTAAGTCATGATTGTACAGATATCGTATCTGCGTTGACAGCCTTCAGGGTGTCTACACTTGTCTAAATTCTCTCACTATTTGTATGTACATGAAGAAGAATTAATTGCTATATCAGCTCCGGACTACTTGTGTGATTATTTCTACCTCTTTCGTCAACTAATCCGACGTAAGTAATAAACATAATTAGAAAATAGGTAAGTTAAATAAATAAAACACATGGTAATTTTGTTACAAAATTATATCAGCTGTTTTATTTATTTCACTTACATACGTGTTTTCTAATTAGCTTCTGTAGCTCAATGAACTAAAATTTTTTATTTTTATTATGCAATAGGATTATAAAGAAACAAAGACCAGCTATGTAATTCGCAGTGGCAGTTTTTATATAATTAATAGATTTTAATGCTTCAATAATTAATAGTGTAGATATCCAACCAAGGGGAATTAAATTCACGAGCCATTTTTGAAGTAGCGAAAAGTAGAAAAACTTTGAATGGGCCCTATCTGATTAATGCTTCAATAATTAATAGTGTAGATATCCAACCAAGGGGAATTAAATTCACGAGCCATTTTTGAAGTAGCGAAAAGTAGAAAAACTTTGAATGGGCCCTATCCGCAGTACCGAAATGTCTTTGCCCTTTTTCTTTGAGTTTGGCAGCAGGGTACATTTACACTGAAGGTATACAATGTACAATCGATATAATAAACTAGGTACATATTCTTGAAACGTACCTACACACTGACTGTAAATAAATACTGCTGTACTCATCATTGGATGCGTTGTTGGACGGCGGAGACAAAAGAACCGAGTGAAGACGGTCTGCTTGGAAATGACACCTTTAATGGAAGGGCAATATAACAATGATAAGTACCAGCGGACAGCTATGGTCAATACCAATTATGTTGAGCCAGAATATTCTCAGTCCTGTGGTGTTTAAAAACTACACATCATTCACAACGACTCAAGTGCTCAAGTATTCCCACTCCCTGTATTATCTCCTTTACTCTCAGGGTCTCGGCTTTTTCCCAATTTACGATTTGTCTTCACAATTAGAAAATTCAGTTCCATTCCAGAAGGCGGGGAAAGGTACAGTACAGTAGAATCTTAGGGTACTGAAACCCAATTGTGAGACCACATTGTGGATTTACTCAAATGGTATGGTCATTTGGTAAAAGGTTACGTAAAATATTTGGATTTCAATTTGAGAAAATATCCTCAATGCGTTTTTTGTCTCCGCTTGGTCAACCTTATGCATTATGGCATTTTTCTTATTTGGAAAGCCATCACCAGCATACAATACGATTAAAGTCATCCTTGCACAAATAAAGGACTAACAATAAATCCATTGTAAAATAACATCTTTAATTTCCTAGAATTTCTTCAGCTCTTCGGGAAAAATATGGAAAATTTAGCGGAAAAATAATCTACAATGGAAGTAAATGGGAAGGTTAGATATTGTCAAAGTGTGTCTAGCACTCAAGGTTAAGATATGAGTAGACAGTCGCATGCTGAATTTTAACAGTTACGTGGACGGAAGATGACACGATATGTACATTGTAAATGAATTCCAAACAAAAAGCTTTCAGACTGTTTTAATTTCGCAAATACCAGCCCAGAATGCACTTGCTTTCATGTTCGTGCTTTTTAGCTTGCAAGGAGTTTAGCATAATGTACACAGTGTACTCGGATCAAGACCAAGACCAAGAGGGAAACAAGTGTTTTCAAGTACGTCCATCGCACGTAATTCCCAACTTTGTTAGTTTAATTTTGAAAGGTTCATCCATACCATGCCTTGCCATCGTCTTGAACATACTCGTGAGACGACAGTTGCGTATTCACATTTCCAGCTACTACAACTGCATAAAACATATGCACGAACCGACATTACCTACAACTGTTGGATCACTGAACAAGTCACTGGCAACGCACTTTCTGCTTTCTACTCCATACATATGTTGTTTAGGCCTCTGAGTACGAATATCTTTCTTTAAGAGCATTTTGAACAATATTTCTCAAGAGCACTTCACAAACTACCCGAACAGTATACTTAGATACACAATATGTAAACACGCGAACCCAAGTTCAGTATCAATATTTGCAAAAACCTACACAAAAACTTTATTACAAGTATTTAGTATTTAGTTACCAACACTCCATTCGAACAGGGCGTATGTACACCCTAAAAACCGAACGATCTTAAACTAAGAAAAACGCATCTACAGTGTCTCAACTTTTTTTATGTATTCATAAAAGAGCGTTAGGATTTTGGTCAAGTTCATTAAAATGCATCAAAAGACTCGGACTCGTGGACAATAAGAAATTGGGAAATGCGACTATCATCTCGATACTTACAATTAAGTGCATCAGTTTTTACCGTGTACCTACCTACCTACACATACACAAAAACGTACCGGTAAAATGCTCAATATTCTCGTTCACGTTGCTGCAGCCATGTGTACAAAAGCTGTTTGCAGAGTAACTGTTTCAAACGTGTGCTTACCTCCTTTTATTCATTTCCCTGCCTACGAACATGCATTTCGTTTTTCTTCAAGAATACCAACGAGTACAAAATCTGATTTGCAAGATACTCGCTTTCAAGTTGCAGAAAATCATTTGAGAAGGTTGGTACGGAGGTACAGTCTCCGAAATGGGAATCTCCAATAATTCAAAAGCAACGATTTAAATTCATTGAGAAATTCAAAACAAATTTATTGGATCAAATCAAAAATATCTCTCACTCATCTCTTTACCCATTCTAAACCATAAAATCAAAAAAGTTCGCAATCACAGATTGTGAATGACAAGCTCATAAAGATTGGATAGATTTATAACATTTTGAAATTTTAGTTGTCCAATTGGTAGAGGGTACCTCCGTAGACAGGTAGGTAATAAAATAATAGCTTTTGTGCCTGCGAGCATCCTGTTGTCTACGCAGTCTGCACTTGTACATAAATGGTACAGACAGAGTGAAACTAACGATAAGAGAATAATGCAATATATTCTTGTTATTAGACCGTCAAATTGAATACGGTCCAAGAGTAGGACGATGCTGGTGCCTGTGCTGGTTCTGCTGGAAGAGCGATGACACAAATATCTGAATTGACAAAATCGATCAACGTCTTTGAAATTAAGGTCGTGGTTTCTCCCATATTTTTGCAAATGGTGTACCCGACCAAGAAGAAAACCAAGAACTACTTATCGTTAGCAGTTGACTTCCACGTGGGTCCCTGTAACCATAGTGGCGGAGACGCTGATCGCGAGAGAGAACTGCGACGTAGACTAAAACAGCAAGATGTAAATCCCTAGGGTAAGGGCACACGATGATGGAACAAGTCAAACTACATACACAAGTACTGGAACAGGTAAAGTTCCCGAGTGCACGACCCTTAATAAATTTGTATTTATAGGTACAGCTAAAACTACTTTCCAGTCCTGGTTCTAAAAATTCAATTCAAGGTTCTTCCCACATGATTTTTCTTTCAGCCTCATACAGATATATGTACCTATAGGTGTATATAAACGTCTATAGGCGTGGCAGTAAAATAAGACATTTTACAGTTTCAGAAAATCTCCAACATTTTCATGTAGAACATAAGAGCCTTGGTGGCACACTCCTTGATGCATGCACTGGTGAACATGTCTATGAAATAGTGGTTAGGTATTACGTTCTATATGTGGTTCTACTGATTCTCTCCTTTTTACACAAACCTCATTTCGTCTTGTTGTTGACATTTTTTGTTGTTTTATAAAAGATTTCGGCACATGCAAAACAATTATTAAGCAATAAAGAAGCAAATCGAAACAGAAATATTTGATTTAATCTCTTATAGCGGAGAAATAATTGCTTACTTGTGATTCTGAAGAATATGAAGTTAGAAAAGTCAGGTAAAAAAATAAGAGACATATGAATAAAAATGGGGAGCTTGAGCTGGACTGGTGACTTGAGTGAAAGTTCCGTTTTAACCTGAAAAATAGTTACAAAACATCATGAATCATTGTAAAATTGCATTTATTTATTTACACAACTTCAAATTTCAATTGTCAGATGCCCACAAGTCCTTATTTGCTTATGCCAAACACATTCTAGAGTAGCCTAATATACACAAGTACCTCGTTAATGCATAATTCTAAACCAAGGAGCCGTAGTTGTCCAGATCATTTTTCAAATCTGTCGTGATAAGTGTAATTGAAGGCAAAGGCAAAGACAGAGTAGTATAATGTAGGTAACACATATAAAATTTCGAATTAGCTCGTAAAAGGATTTATCCCATTAGAATAACGGAGCGGAGCAAAATAAAGAGCCTACTTTTAGAATTTTAAGATACGCCTGCTCAAGTGATAAGAGTTCAATTTTCGAGACATGTGAGGTGAATTAAGGCAACACCTCGTAAGACAAGTCGAGGGACTCCGGGCATCCAGACACTATGTAGGTACACATGTCAAGGCAGTGGCAGTACACCCAATCTGTTCTGCACTGGACAGGAGAGATTAGGCGAGGGAAGATCACGTAATAGTAATAAGCACCAAACTCTTTTCCCAGCTTGGACCAGAGTAGGCTAGAGCAGAGGAATATGAAAGAGGTTGGTTCAACAAGGTGGTTATTTTCTTAAAGCTCCATATTATTCTGTCATTATAGTCACTCTCCTTTCAAGTTCCTGCCACGATATTCCGAGGAATTCGTCTTCTGGATTTTTAGTCTCGTCCTATGGTCCTGACTCTCTCTCCGATCCTCCCTCTTCAAATATTTCCTAAATAGTTTCTTTGATCGTATATCCGCCTTCTATCTGTACACCAGAGATGCTCATCTTCATCCTGTCTAGTGTTAAACAAGTCCCTACCTAGATGTATTAGTATTTCCCTTTTTATACGCCATAGGTAATAGAGTCGAAAAATTGTCTTGTGAACAATGGTCCTTCTCCTGTATAGTAACATCAAACATCAATATCTGTACATAACAGCAAAGGAAATGCATAAAGTGGTCCTGCCAGTCCTGTATCTTCACAGATACTTTGGCCGGCGATACTGTTTCATCCTAAAAGTTAACCCTAACTTGTCCGGTAGCTATCGGGAATGCATATGGGTATGTATCTGACAGTAATGGATTGCACTGTTTGTGGTATTAATGACAAAAGCCAGAATGTAGAATGAGAAAAAATTAAATATAATTTTATCTGTATTTCATCTGTACTAACTGAAGTTTTATATGACCCACTAGTAGCACGTACATAATTCTATAATATCATCTGTACGCATGGGTAAAAAATAACTAGGCATTCAAGATAAAGTTCCAAGACTGTGAGGCTGACTGGAGATCTAAGTAGGTAGAGCTATCATCCAAGAAGAAGAGGATGGAGCTGTTGATATGACGAAATGAGGACTGCCTATGTACCGGAATAGAAGAGGAGAGTCCAGATTAAATGTGACGGTTATTTCATTAAATTTCATTTTTAATTTTACATCATCACCACACACATGTATGTACGTGGTAGGTTGGGAGTCTCATCAGAGAAGAATTGTTGACCTATTTACAACCGACCATGATAATATCTCTACCCCCTCCGCTCCGCCTTGGTCTCCTTTACCACAGTAACAATGGGAATGTGTCCCCTAATCTTAAATCAAAATTCTTGCGACAATTTTACACTCTCGCAGACGGCTTTTATCACCTTGTTCTTCCTCTCGCGGCGATAATGGGGAATAAAATAATTCTTGATCTCCTACTCCACCTCCTCCTTGCATCTTCGAGGAGAAATATTGTCACTGGCTCTGTCCTTAAAAATTCTTGGTAAAGTACCTATCACTTGAGGCTACATAGATATTACGTTCATGTCTTCCATCTTGAATCTTGAATGGCCAACTTGGCTTGGCACTAACACGAACAAAGTACAGACATTGCACTGAATGTTCAATGAAACTATGAATGAAGATCCTCAAGATCTATGAGCAACCCAAAACGTTCGGCGAATCACCAACTTCTAATTCAATTATCATAATTTGAATTCATAAATGAATTTGTTTCCGTTTTGAACGCAATGCATGCCTGCTAATTCTCACCGAGATTTTAATCGGTCATTTGAGATTTAACTTGGACCATTCATTCACAAGGATGAATTATGAATGAAGAACGAGCAGGATACGCGATGAGCCCCAAACCGATTCGACTCAAGAATTCATTGGGACAAAATCTCATTTGAAACTCTCACTGGCACTTTGTAGACACTAGTTCAAACTAAAGTTTGTCGTTTCCATTTTATCGCCCATTTCTGATCTATTGAATTAACCAAAAATCTAAATCTACTCACTGATCGTTACTTTGCATCGTATCACTGCAGTCTCCAATTTTATCAAATCATTTCTAGAACTTGAAATATCATAGAAGTAATATTAATTATTATACCTATAGAAATATAATTTAAAGAAGACTATTCTCATAAAATCCTAAGTTTCTGATTGCTTCCTCGTCAAGCAACGGTAGTTGCGACTGCTTTTTTGTTTTTGTGCAGAAATTGTGGGGTCCCGTTGGCACACTTAATTTCCATAAAGTCCTACCCTGTCCTGTACTCAATTTGCACACTGATTTCAAGACTATTCTCTGAAAAGACGCTTTAATTGTTTTATTATGTTTTCGGAATTCTTCGAACCTACATATTCGTACTTCGGCAACTCGTCTGTAGCACTTCGTAGAGGCAGGGACAGAGACACGACACAAACTTTCACTTGGCGCTCTTGGGTTTGAAAAGGAATCCAGTTCTTTTTGATTTAGCGCTTCTCCCAGGGATTGGCCATAAATTTGAAATTTCATTTATAACGTCTCAATCATGAACTATATTGTCGCTACAGCCTCTCCAACAAATTACAGACTGCAGGTACCTACCTACCTGTATATTGTTTAAATTGCTCTTTGTTGTTTGCAACTTTATGTACATTTGCATATTTTGGTAATTAATTTGTGCCACTGTTCTCTCTTCTCTCTTTCGTCTTTCTACGTCGTGCCATCATGCAGGTTTAGCGAACATTACGTTACATTTCATTACATTAGTTACGACACGAGTTTGATGCCTACACCTTAAAGGTAGTTGAGAAATTGGAGGAGAAAGAGAAGATGATAATTAGAAGCGAGCAGTTTGCATTACAGTTTTCTTCCCGACAAGTAGAGGTGGCCCTTTAGCTATATTTTGAATCCACCAAGCACTGCCATTAAAATCCATACGAGTTAAGACCAACCAAGGTGAGTGTGTGTAGTCTCATTGAGAAAAGTCACGACTGGAAGCACATAGGAACTATCATGCAGTAAACAACAGCAAAGGCAAGGGCAAGCTGTTCAAATACATAAGTTAAGAAGGAAGGTGTTCAACATCCATCATTTTGCATGACATTAATTCTGTTCCTTTATTATGTAAGATGATTCAAAAGTGAAGTTGAGAAAAGCATTACGAAGTGAACTGTGCCAAGTACACACCTTAATACTCGGCCAAATATTTCATTTCTAATCTACTGCTGTATGTTCTGTGGCAGAACGTGCTCGAAATTAAATACGTGAACTGCAAGTGAATTATTGCCGGGCGATATCTGTGTCTTGTCTTGAGCGGGTAAGAGAAACGCTTCCTCGAAAAGTCCCTACAAGACACTGGAGATACTGACACATTCCATGTACACACTAACGTCCTATGATAGTATTGTGCAGTTTCTTCCCACTCTTGTAACGGTAAAAGTCCGTGTCCGACGGATCAGATTAGCTCCCATGCTTACTCCCAGACTTGCTATATATTGAGCATATAGTCAAGATGTGCAAAGTTTGTATTGAAGAATGCTTCTGCATGTTGACTGTATTCGGTAATAAAGCCAGTACTTTAAGCCCGGAAACTGCCAACTTTATGCCGCCCTTGTTTACAGATATCCTTCAATTCCCAACTTACTCTTGTTGCTAAGCATATTGGAATTTTTTCGGAAAAAGAAGGAAAAAGAAAACATGTTTTTTTTCGAAATGCTGGGATTATATAAAAAGATTTCGATTTAGACATGGCGATGGCAGAGGACACGGAGCATGTACGAATTTGTGAATTTGCATACATACGAGATTGGAGGAGAACGAGATTGGGAATTTGGCACACGTGTGATAAATTGCTATCAGCAGCCTTCCGTTGTGTCTCAGTTAAGTTGTTTGGGATCATTCAAGATATACTTTGGAATGGCAAATGTCGCCTTGGATTCTTGACTGTCCTTAAAATATTTATTCCCCTGTAGGCTGTCGAGTACGTTCCGTCGAATTGTCAGCCATCCGACGACTCGTTCTCTTATCGGTTTGCTTCTTTCGTCTTTCCTGTTTCCTGCATCCATTTCCACTAATTGTAAGGCCAACGCTCAACGCTCAGTTCATCACTTCACCATCCGATCCTCTGTGTACTTATTTTTCTTTCATTCTTGTCGTCGTGCACTCTTCCAATTTTGACTACAATTCATCCAGCCAATTCATGTCGTACATTCATTCTAAGTAGATGCTGATTACCCAACAGAGTCGATAGATCTTTTAGCATGGCCAGTGCTAATCCTCTCTCTCTCTCCTTCTCCCTATCTTCGTCTTCCAAGTGAGAAAATAACTTGAGAGAGACTTGCCATCAATGTCTACTCATCTAAGACTACAATGTCAGATCTTGGGAGCGCTGCAGATCCTCCAATTAATTCCACTCTCCATACAGTGTATTGGTACATGGCTAATTTAACTAAAGAGAGCGAAATTCTTGGAGCTAATTTGCTCTCCCCTACTTCTGCTATGGCATGGTATAGTGGAAGAATGTCCCTGCTTTGACTTGGGTTTTGGCTTCGATGGTTCTTGGCTTTGTATGGAAAGGCGATGCCGGTGAATTACTCAGAACAGAATGGAACGATAAAGTGAATCGATTTGGAACAGGAACGAATTGTATAATCAGTTTATTTGAGACAACGTATTTCCTTGCAAACGCGTCCTGATCATGATTTAGTTCATGTAGGTCCGTATGGAGTTTGACCTAAGCGGAATATATATTTTCGGATTCGCATTCGGTCTGTCTGCATCCGTCCAGAGAGATGAAACGTTCAACATTTATCCTTGGCCTATATTCAATGATGAGAGACGTCGACAATGACAACGACGGTGTAGATACTCATATCTGTACTGTGTTACAGCTCAAGTACATATAGACGTCTATTATTAGTGAGGATGCAGGACCCTCCTTACTACGAATGCGAATAAGTTCTCATGGGTAAGTATACCCATCTTCCGAATGACAGTGAAAAGAGACGTGAGGATGCACCACACTATGCTCCCATGTCTATTTGCTCGAGAAGGCGAATAAAGAGAGCAAATAAAATCCGTCGAGTATTTTAACGACTTGTTTGTCGCCCTGTAGTCTCCTCTTAATTAGAAATCAATGCGGTGTGTTGACAAAGGAACGGCATCTTTAGGACTTCGTTATGACTTTTATGAGCATCATTATGAATAGACATATGCATGTGAAGTAGATGTATCCACAAACGATGCATTGTGCCCGCAACATGCATGGATGATGTGCGATCCTCTCCTCTCTAAGCCCTCACTCTTCCTCCATGCCAGACTTTTCTCTCTCTCTCCAAATTTTCTTTTATTACACTCAATTTTTACATGGTATTGACGATCCACTGTGCATTTTGGCCACGGTCTGGAAAGTTGGGCTGCTGGACTATTTAATATTGCCATAAGTTACAAGAATGAAATGCTCTTTGCATTCCACATTCATTAAGATCAGCTGTTGAAGAAATTGATTTTCCTTACCACCACACATGAAGGCATACCTAACCTACTAATATATGCAGGCATCGGATGAAAGGAAAACTCTATCAAACATCAATATCTTCATCTTCTCAGGCATGATTTTCAAACTTTTTTCATTGTGTCGGGAACAATACCATCTATTGATTAGCTTTCTCAAGCAAATAGTTGAGGAGGCAAGTCAAATTCCCAAAAGTATTCCACCGTACTCAATTAATCTGTAGCATAACACAAACACACGGCCTAGCCAATTCGCCGGGCGTAAGAAACAACTATTTTTGCAGATCAAAAAACATGATTGCAAAACCTCAGCTTGTGTGCACTCAATCGAATAGTTTATACCAAAGTTGTTTCCCGAAATTGAAAAACTGTCTTGAGCCCTTCAGACAAGGAGATAGAAATAGAGATAGGCTGTGGTTTTATTGGATAGCTGCTAACAATATTTTCACCACTGTGGAAATAATTAAGGAAATGAGGAGATGGGAAAACAAAGCATTGAGAACTGATGGAAAAGCATAGCGCGGCCTAACTATTATGTAACTATGTAATGGACCTGGCTTGACTGTGGCAATGCATTTACAATTCCGAATGATAGGCTCGAGGGGTAAAGGGTTAGGTCATGGTTGATTTTTTCATTAACCATGTAATCTGTGGCTACCCACCGTGAAAAAGGCCTTCAGAAAAATAGAGCTACAAAGAGATAATTGATAAGAGTGTAGAGTGAATAGGCAGCAGACAGAATATGGACTGAGAGAGAGAAGGCAAGATTTTCTCTTTGTATGTGGTAACTATCTGTATCGTTTCATCACACAGATGATCATCATACGGACAGGATCAAAGATGATCAAAAAAACAGATCAACTTTCTACACAAAGGTAGACAGACACGGGTACGGGTGTAAGTGGGAAGGGAGGGAGGAAGGTGTACACAGAATACACTGATGGTTCAACTTTCATAAATTATTATTATGTGCAATCCACCGACAAAATAAAATCCCTTTCTGCCTTCATATCATTAATGGAGGCTTTACAATTTCTCAAATGATGAAAAGGACTGGAAGCCGTATATGCTCGTAGGTAGTAATTGTTTAGTCAGTTAAAAAGTACTAAAAAAAACTTTGGAATTTCATATTCATTCATTTTCCTTTCCTTTTCGGCTTCTAGTTTTAAACAAGTCAAGCATAAACCAGAACACAAGTGAATAGTCATGTAGGTATATGCATTCGAATCCGAGTCGGTTGAACTTATCGCCAGACTCAGAATTTTCTGGAGAGTAATGTAAACTGCCTATACATACACCACACCAGCCTAATCAAAAGTCTTGGTGGAACCACCAACGATAAAATGAAATGATAATGCATTATTACGAAACTGGAGTTTTTGCATTTTAGTGACATGCTTCAGTTCCCTTCCTACCCTTTTCTAGTACAGTTAGCCGAGATATTTTTTTAATTTCATGCTGAATAATCGTCCAAGGGACAAAAAAGTTTTTCTCATTATAATTTGCAGGTAGGCAGGCTTTCGGATAACTTGCTCGTACATATGTACAAGCAGGGAAGATTGGCAGTAGAATTTGAAGGAAGAACCACTATGCCTGCATATTCTCAGTTTTAATCTGTCAGTGTGTAATAATAATAATAATTCTAGTTTGCCCATCATACTCATGCCTCAACGAAGGCAAGGTAGGTAGGCCGCAATAGATTTTTATTCCTCATAAAACTTACCTAGGGTGAGAGTGCCTAGCCTGAGCTCTGCCTTGGTTTTCGTAAGTTGCTCATGGAATGAAATAAGTACCCGCAAGTCATAAAGTAGGTTTATCTGTACAGGCAGATCATTTGCTTGCGTCCAGGTTCAAACTAAATACTATGTAGGTAACTGTAATGCAATTATTCCTAACCTGCTAATTTCAAAGTACGGAGTTCCAGTCACCAGCTGGAGAGATAGTGTCTGCAGAATACTATTACAATACACTAAAAACTTCCAAACATTTCAAGATTCATACGTGATCCTTGACTTTCCAATGGTGGATGTTAGACTGGCACTGGCTCTGGCACTGGTTTGGTAATTGGAAACTATTGCAGTTACAAATGTATGTAATTACTATCGCCATTACAATTATTTTACGGCCTTTTACGAATTAGCATAACTCTTAACTCCCAGTAGTGTTAGTGATGGGGATTTGGGCCCTTGCATTTATCTCTACTATTTGTATCCGTATACGGAGCATCCCAGTGAGTAGAATTCCAGTGTGTCAATTTATGACTTTTAAGCAGTCATAGAAAATCATGGAACCAACACCAATACAGAACAGTTCCATGTTTTTGCAGTACAGTCAAAATGAACTTTCTCACGCACTAGCTATTAAAAATTTGCATTCGTAAGTTTTATACAGGCACTTAAAGTGATACAAATAGGAACGCATCATGCTAATCATGTATGCACAGGCAGACAGCATCCAACACCTTGTCTTGTCTTCCCGTTTGCTTTTTTCCCTTGCGCTGGGTTGACTGGGCATGTAGATCAACATTATATGTATACTGTACTGTACTGAACACTACCGTACTTTTGCATTGATATATTTGTAGTTGTCTGCCTTGTCTAGGTATGTGTATAAATAATGGATAGATGCAATGCATAATAGGTCTCACTCTCGGCCTAGCTTTTACTCCTCGTTTTTTTGACCAAACTCACTTCACTTTGGAGTTTTTTTTATTGTTGGCTCTTTCACTTGACAGACACTTGAGAGGAGGATAGGATGAGTTTCAAATTTACAATTAGATAATATTGTATTGGGCGTTTGGATTTGGATTTCATTTATATAGGTTTTTAATAATGTTTATGTACGTAAGTATTCTTGGAGCAATATGAATGCAAGTTGTTTCTAAGGGACCTAATGATGCCTCCGAAAATGAAACCCCATGCCATGTGTAGATAATTAGAGTACATGTTGAGAGTAAAACGTTTGTACATGCTGACTTATTGTCCTGCAAGCGCTTGTTGTATTATATAATCAACTTCTTTTCTACTGTGTTGGAGTAATGTACATTTATAATGTATGGTTATTTTAATCTGTCTACACAGTCACTTTTCCCGTGCGCCGTTCAACTCTCCCAGCGTATGAACCTATGTACATATCTAGGTAAAAAAATCGCTTGCGTTTTTTAGAATCAAAATCCAACATGCCTGTACAATATAGACTCAACCTTTACAATATAGACAGTCAACCCACCTACATATCTAACGCATGTGATCTCAGGGCTATGGAATGAATTATGAAGTTAAAGTTAATACTTTAAATCAGGAGTGGCTGCTCCTGTCCACCGGTCTACACTATTTCAAATTTATGCTCATATTTGTATTCACTACTTTTCTTTTCTTTCCTTTACACGATTCCTCATTTTTCCATTTACATACGTTCAACTGCTCAGCATCTTTCTATCTTTCTCTCTCTCCTTTCTAGCTCCCACCACCATGCAGTTTAATTTAAATGCTGCAAGACCTGCATACAGTCATATGGCAAATGATGTTATGTGAACGTGAACAAATACTCAGAAATAACCCGCACGTGTACAGGACAGAGACCAAGAGCAAGATCAAGACCGTGAAGGAGAAGGAGAATGAGACCGACAGCTATGCATGTATATCTGACTGGGTAATAGATGTACACATGCTCACACTCATGCGTTAAATTTTGAAGATATGAACGAGAGGAAAGCAATTTAGAATTACAAAGGTGCACCTTATTATTTGAACAAATACAACTATTTCCTAACAGACTGACTGATGATTTAAGTGATGTCGTCACCATGTCAGAATTATTCGAGGAATGTCTATGGGCAGGATTGAAGAGTAGTTGAACTACTCGGTGTATTCGTATTTTAATTTAAAATCAAATGTTTTTTTGAAAACCAGTAAAAATCGTGATTTTCTTTCTTCATGAAGTTAAGATTATGAGGGCGAAGTAACTACCTACTTTCCATGGAGAAGTAACTCAAACTTCGCCTTGCCTATCCAACTTTCGTCTACATGCCACTTAATTAAGAAACGTCTAGTCTAGGTCTAATGTTGAAGAGAGCTAATTTTCATATTAATAGGAGGAAAGTATAAATTGACCAGGACTGGACCTTCAGAAACAAGTATGTCTAAACTTATATGCAAGTGGAGGAATTTAAAAGGTAGGGGAAAATGTGGGCATCATGAAGAGGTATTACAGTCGGTGGAATCAAGTATGAAGTAACCTGGCCTGCTTGTGATGTACCTAATGTGAATGTGTTTTGATGTGTGTGTGGAATTTAATTTGGAAAAGAAAAGATATCGATTCCCTCGACTGAAAGTCACGGCCTGCGTACCGGTTTGCATGGAGAGTGCTGTCGGAAGGTTAGAGATTACTCCTGGTACTGGTTCCCTGGATACTCACAGATGCTCATGTACTCATCATTTACACTTTCAGTCTGGGTCTCGCTTAAGTGATTTATGATCATGACTAGTGTTGCACGCTGTAGAGAAGGAGAAGAGTCAGAGTCGATGCAATTTAGTGCATTGCCGTGTAAATTTATTTTTTCACGATGGATATATGGATATATAGATTTTGAGTGCAAGTGAATCAGGCTGAGAATCGAAGCTCACTTTAACCCACACATTACCAGGGTAAATGTTATCATTATCTTATTCATGAACAGCAGGCTATGATATTATTATACCTTGGGCATTGTCACGTCAGCTTTCGCATGACACGTTTGCCCAATAAACTACAAATTACCTTTGACGGGAGTGTTTGTACACTGATCCATCCTAGATACCTACATGTGACATAATGCACTGAGATTCTCTTCCATTATTCCTCCAACTCTCCAGACAAACGGCAGTAAAAACAACAACAGCAACAAGGACAGCCATCGACCCTTCCTACACAGTCTACCCCAAAGGAGTTGCAACTTCTAAAATGATACAATTGCGATTGTAATGGAAATGACTTGGATGCCCCTACCTCAAGTAAATGTGGGACAAGTGTCACTGTCACCCACATGAAGCCATTTCAACCGATTAAACTTAATTTACAAAGTAATTTCAATAAAGTTATCTTACCAGCAAAATTTGAAGCACCGGCAAATTGACACCCACATTTTCAAAGGTTGTCTTCGAGCATCTAATTTATCCTACAGGAGTCTTTGGACAATTGAAATTAATTATTTTTACACTAGATTTTATACTATCTAGCTAAACTTTGTAATTGTTGTTCACAGTCCATTTTTGTCTACAAAAACATGAAGTTTGTTCTCAAGAGATTGAAAAGTGTCAAAATGCTCCTTGGTAATTATTAGTGTGACTTGATCTACAGAAAAATAAGGAGCGATTGGGGAAATTGTTGAATTTCGTTTACGTGCTGATGGTCTCTGTGAATGAGTTGGTTGTTCTCGCCTTGTTCTTATTTTGGTGTGAATGACGAGAGAATACTCGGTTTTATCTTGAGGGGAAGAGTTCCTTTTCCACTTCGGACAGGATGAACGAGTTTGGGGTGACGTGATAAATTTCCTCGTCCAAGTCTTCAACACTGAATGACGAGACAAGGCAAGGGATGACACTTCGCGACGCACTACAAATTAATTATAAGGAAAATAAAATAATGATGTACGGACCGTGGTGACGATGATGGTGCTGGTGTTGATGATGATGAGAATATGAGAGTGTCGGTCGGCCGACTAATCCTAATCGTAAAGTGTAAGAATAGGAAATGATCCGAAGCACATGAACGATGAACACTTGACTTGGATTTGGATTCGAGGGGTCCGTCGTCAAGAATGAAAACGAAATGTAGTACAAGTATGTAGAAGTCAGACGTTCACAAAGTGAGATAGTGGTTCTCGGAGATCTGACGATGAGTCCAAGTCAAAAGTTAAAAGAAACAAGGCTTCCTTGTAACTTCTTCGTAAGGGGCTGTTTGGCTCTTTTATTATATTTTTTTCGTGTCTCACAAATGCTTAGGCCCAGACTAGGCACTCACTGAACAATAGCATGGAACCAAGAGAACCGAACAACGATGGGAGAACATAGTGGACTGTGAAGATGTGAATACAGACTCAGGGTACGTGTCTGCTCTATACTTAGTATAGCCGTAATATCAACCAAAGTAAAGCAAAGCAACGCCAAGCAATGCAAAGCAACTCATTGGTTTTCCACTTGGACTTGGAGATAGTTGCAAGTTGAAACTTTTGAAATGAAGCAAGAGGAAAACTAAAGAAAGACGAGATGAAGATAAGGGACCAAGCACTAATCGTATCGCATCGTACAAATAATTTCATACCGTCAACCCGTAAACCTGTACGGCCACAACAGTGCTAACTCCTAATGTATGTACGTGTCTTAGACTCAGTATACGGATCACCGAACAAAATATTATTTAATACAAAAGTTCGTACAAATATCTGTACATTGCTATTAGACGAGAGCAGGAGGGATATGTACGTCCATGTGACATGCATGCATCTCCCGATCGCCCAAAAGCACTAGGAAAGGATCCCAAGTTAAGTTGATGAGTTGCATTGATGAGTTCTTTTCAGTTGTCCTGCTGAGAGTGCACAGACTTGCTGATGATCACACCACACACAAACAGCAATTGCCTACTTGTGCTTTTGCCCTTCTTTGCCTCGTCTTCTCTCCACTTTCCAGCTCCAGCCGCAGTCCAGTTTAAGTACGCCCTCCACCTACATGTGTTTCACCGAAAAGGATATTCCTAGACAGGCACCTTGCCCTACACCGTATCTGCATTCTGGATTTCAATGGAGCCTTTACTTGACCTTTCCTATTTCATTCCAGTCCAGCACACCAAACCAAGTCCAAACAATAGCAACAGCCTACAGATATTTCTCTTACACGCTTTCAAGTCTCCGGTTCCAGTCCTCCAGCTTCTCATATTACATAATAGGGCTCCTTATCTCCGTCATATATCCACTACATACACCTATGAAGATATACAAAAGATGTATCTGAATGCCTTAAGCCTTAAAATGCAACTACATACATGTAGAAAGTATGCACTCGACATTCCACACCACCACACCACACAAATCTCAGGTTCACATTAGTCGTACTTCCCAATTCACTCTACAGTTAAACAAGATTCATTGATTCTTTCGTCTTGGCGTATCGTCAAAGCAAGCTTCAATGGGAACCTGGGTTGCTAATCCTACGTTCAAGTAATTTAAGTAAAGCATAACATTATCACGTCAATGGTTGTAAAGTCAGAGCTGGGATCTCAAGTTGAATCTGCATAACAGATAAATTAACGAAATTAGCTTGGATGAAAGCCATTACTTTGAAACACGTTCACGGTCAAAATATTTCTGGAATAAACTATTGGGAAATAGGAAGTCATCCGTCATTTGTACTTTATGCAATATGCATGATAAAAAGCTCATTATTGCAATAATTGAAGCAAGCAAATCTGAACGCTGCAAAAAGTAAAAAATGCATGTTCCTATTAACTCTAAGCTCCTGCTCTTGTCCGTTCAGGTTGAACGCATGTAGAGGTGCTTCTGCGAGTTATGAATAAAGACTTGCATAATATGGGTTTTAAAAATATTTGAGTTGCACGGGGAATATTTGGTCAGATTGGCAAAATATCTTTGGCAAAATATGCTAGTTGGAGATCGGGATACAGAAGACATATAACCTGAAATCTAGTTTTAGTAACCGGTTTGTCATCAGAAAGAAATTGGAAGCATAAACTTAAAAAGCTATTCAGAAATATTTGTAAAAATATTAGTATGGAGAAGTTTACTGAAAACTTAGCTCAAAATCATGCCAAGTTTATGTCTACCTGTATAATCCTTTCTTGAATTTAATATTTAATGTTATAGGAAATGAGCTTAAGCATGACAGATTTAATTAAAGAAATAATTACATTTAGGAATTAGTTTTAATTCAAGCATACAAGCTTATTTCATTTAGTACTCACGTTCTGTTTCTTGTAGTGGAATTATTCGTTTATATTAGGGGTCAATAAAAGTCGCGTTTGAAAAAAAATACAACCACTAAATTCGGGTAGCAAAAAAATAAACTAACTTTGGTACTTTTTGATCAAAATTGTCCGAAATTAACGATTAAAATGAAAAATTACAAACATCGCGGTAAATCATCATAATGTAGGTGAGAAATCTAATTAACGCTTTCAAAAGTTTTAAGGTTTCTTTTCCTGCCACAACTAATTAATTCGGCAAGTCACATTGCAATTTCCAATGGATTACTATTACATTAATTACTAGTACATGCACATTTATTCCAGTAGATGCATTAACATCAAACTCTCACTGTTTTGTAATTGTAGCATGCGATTAAAATCGTTTTTAATTTTGCAGTTATAATCACAAAGCTGTTCTAAGTTGAGTTTGCTTTTGCGCGGATCAAAAGACAAAACATTGCTTCTGTTTTGTATTTATTTTCTAACTATTCTTGCTTTTATATTGTTTATAGCAGAAATGGTTTACCTGTTAGTTACTGTAGACAAACCATTTGTAACAATTTTAGAGTACACTAATAATATTCAAATTCGTAAATACGGCAGTTGACAACAGTCGGAAGTCGCTTTCCGCATCAACCCAACAATGCATTGGATCGGAGGCGATGCAACCCAGCGATGTGAGTGGTTGACGTGGACGCGAACATCGCCACGGACACCTGGAAACGAACGAAAATTATGGACGGAGGCAGATTTCGTACATTTGGCTTTGGCAGTAGCAATGAGATGATTTCGGCTGAGGGGTGTCGAAGGAGCGCATGAGGGGACCCTCATAGGCCCTCCGGAGGCTCGGACACCTATGTGAAGAGTGAGCGACGAGCTGATCAGTGCCGCCCCACTCGCTCCGTCGCCACATAAAACTCGTTACGTTTTGAGCAACCTGCACTTGCTAACGGGTATCACATTTTCAAAATTGCACCGGTGACTGCTGACTGTAACTATACCCTGAAGACTGCATAACAAACACGATGCGGATTCCTGTGCATTGATGTTTACTGCACGCTGCACCTGATTACTCACCAATGCCAATTGCCAGTTGGCAGACCATTTGTGCCCTTCGTAACCAACCGAACTTTGGACTTCATATTCTAGGTCGCGCACGACATCCTTAATTGATTGTTCGTCACACCAGCTTTTCAATACGAATTTAAATGCATCATAACTAACTATTCCTATAATTTTTTGATACATACTTTGTAATTAGTGCATTTATGTATAGGTTGTAATTAAGTAGAAACGTAGGCAATTATTTTAAAAGTTTGTAAAGGACAAACCTGTTAGATACAATAAAGGTTTGGCCTTAAACATATTGGCGGTATTCACGATAACGTTGTAACGCCATTTCGCGCTATACATATGATCTACAAGTTACAACCCCAACAGCGCCTGGAATCGTGAAGGCACCCAAATTAGTTAATGCTGTAACTTGTGGGCGTTAAACATACAAATTAAAATTTTTATTTAGCTATCCTTTAGCAGTGTAATGGTTCGGGTACTAGTGGTAACGCCAATATCCCGAACTCAAAATAAACAACTGCAGGGAATTTTTTTTCTCGACTTAATTTTTTTTGAGAGTTCGAGGAAGCCGAGACATCAATTTTTTTCAGAACTCTTTTTTTAACTGTGTGCCGTAGTGGCTATTTGAGTACATGCAAATTAAAATTTTGAACTGTTTTTCACAGTAAATATTTTTTGACATTCCGGATTCCGGACTTTCACTAGTTTAGATCTAGCTATAACGCGTTGTATCGTGGTGCATTTTAGTCGTTGTAACGCGTAAAGTCATATAACGCGAAATGGCGTTACAACGTTATCGCGAATACCGCTATTATAAGTAAGGTCACCAGAAAAATGCTTTTTTGTCTTTGAATGCCCCTTTCGACTTTTCAAAATGCTAAAATAATGAGTTTTGACCTGAAAATACTAAAATAATGAGTTTTGACCTGAAAATACTAAAATAATGGTTTTTAAGCTCAAAAGGTTTTAAATCGAATTTTTGGTAGTACTTAATGCGTGTTGTTAGTCTGAAAAGCTCAAATATTTTCTTTTTGATTCATGAAAATGTTAAAATGGACCCATTATTTCAGTAATTGAGAAGTGCATTGAAAAATATTTTAAATTTAGGACTCACAGACGCTACATATTTTTCAAAAAGTTTTCGAAATTTGGGTGTTGCGATACATAAAATTTTTAACCGTGAGAAAATGTGGGCCAAACAAAACATACAATCCATGGTGCGTATTTGGTGCTTAATATGCCTACCTACTTTTAATGCTTCTCAAAAAAAGTCGCATTTCTGGTCTAATCTTAGGTTGCCAAAAGCTTAGAAAACTGGCGACCAGCATTCAGAAGTCTTTAGCATGCGTTTAATGCTTTCGGGTCCCCTTAATTACAAGTTCAATTATATTGAGTTTAACTTGAAATAATGATTTATGTAGTACAGTCATTGAATAACCAATTATTTTTTCAATCAATATTACAATTGTATTGCATTTTGCATTGCACCGTATAGAAACAGAAATATACATGGGTCTTGCAAACTGTCCATTTTTGTTGCCGTTTTGGTTTTGCCGAATTATCTTTTATCAATCTAACCGCAAATCGAGAATGGGACAACATTCGTATACAAAGATTCAGGAAAGAAGAAGGATTTTTTTGGAATTCAGTGAAGAGAGGCACTCGAGGTGAATACTCGAAAACTCAAAACAAATTGAGATGTCAACACAAGATTTCGAAGGAAACTAAGAAATATGAGTTAATTCAGACTTACAACTTACGCTAACATGATCTTCCTAATTACTACTACTCCCAATAATCACTAATGGAGAGTAAATGAACTTTGGAGGCTACCGTCTCAGCCATCTCTAGAATGAAAACCCAGACAGAGTTCAACTAATTAGTGTTATCTTCAAAGTGGAAACGCAATTACACTTATTTTTTATTTGAATCACACTCTTTCCTTTATTTTTAACTACATTTACCATCGTGCGTAAGTTTGCCAGTCATCACCATTTCATCGAAACCCTGAGTGATTCTAAGAGCAAATGGAAGAAAGAATGTCCACGCCGTGGTCGCTGCACTAAATATTATGAAATGCAACGAACTTAGCGCTAAAAACTTAGATGCCTTAAAGCTAATCTTTAAAGTAAGATTGTAGTTCAAAACTGCCTTATTCATTTCCTGGATTACAGCGCACGAAATACGAATGAATAGAGAAAACGAAAGCATATACACATAAAATTATAAACACGATGAAAAGTCGTTTGATTCTTCATCAATCGATTAAATTTTGAGTAAACTTTATTTACTTCACCACAGTTGCTAAATAATGACACTGCTTGGACATGTATAATTATACAGCAGTGAAGACATAATCTCAGATTCCCATGCCTTACATCTTCGAGAGTATACACTAGAATACAAATGATGCCAAAAAATAGGAAGAGAAGATGGAAACAAGTCACAAGTTAAATGAAAATATTCTCAGAAAACAAAACAACCTTGCACACCTTTTTATGCACAGTATGAGGACCGAAGTCTCTAGCATTGACAATAATGATTCATTTAAATTTAAATCTTAATTTTGGCAATGCAATGGTGCCAGCTTTGTAATTATTACAACAGTTTGAAAACTTTGCCACAGACCGTCTCAATCAAGCATAAAGTCTACAATATCATCAGCAGTTTCTTGTACTTTTCGTTTACATATAAAAATACTAAAATTAACAATATTTAATTCTAATCGTACCTTAATCGATTTAAGTTAACTTTAACACTCAACGCTACCCAACACGTGTAAATACAGCAAAAGCATAAATAAATAACCTGTGAAGCATTTTAGCTTATTTAAATGACGAATCCGCCTAGCGATACGGTTAATATTTGGAATCAAAATTAAATTAAAATATCTAGGTATGTAGGTAGGTAGGTATGTTGGTTGCTAAATTGTGGAATAATTATAAATAATTATATGTAATTATAGAATCCCATCGTCTCCCTTCACAAATGCAGAGTTTGAGAGTATGTAGATGCATCGATGCTACGTGAAGATTTTTGATCATAGATGAATAGAGAGAGGCAAAATTAAAGAATGATCTACTCTGCTTCCGAAGCAGAGGCTCGCGAGGACATCCAGCCGCTCTGAGTCATGAAATTGACGATCTGAATCCATTCCGCATCCTTTAGATTTGAAGGCCTTCCCAGATGGCATTTCTTCGGGGATGTCTGATAAAATAATACAAAATCAATACTGATGAAAACCGTCCAGCCAGATACAAAGTGGTGAAAGATACAAGTCGTGAAATGTATTTATTTATAAATGGGTTTTCTCACCAGAAGAAGCGCTGTTTTAATGGTAAGGTACTGAGCTGGTTGCAAGTTGGTTGTAAGACATAGCTATTGATTTAAAATGAAATAAAAAAACAGAAAAGTGGTTGGATTAAAATAAAAAACATAAATACGAATACAAATCTGTTATAGAATGTTCAAGGACTACATGTGGTACAACTCACATGCTTTTCAGGAGAAGTAAGAAGTTGAACAGCAGGTAGTGTATTCAAGTTAGCAGTAAATTGGTCTTCCAAATCCTTTGGTTTTTCTTCCGTGGGGTGCTGCCACGAGTTTGGGTTTTCCTCGCATCCGGGGGGTTGGATTTTCCGCTGCGGCCCGGTTATTGGTGATGAGAGCACCTCGGATAGTAATTCCTCGCAATTTAAGCTGGAGTCGTCGCATGAGAACTGCGGGGCTGTGCGTTTTTTGTCGGGATAGCAATCCTCTTCTCCTTTTCTTTTTCCGGCGCTGTACAAAAAACATATAACACATAAAACATAATTCTACATTGTTTTAACCCAATTTACAGCTACTTCATCATGTCACTGTACCAGAAGATAACGATTTACAATGCACGAACAACAACTATAACAAATAAAATGTGGGGCATCATTCAGCTTGACAGGCTCAGTTTGGTTATCGATAGAACACACTTTGTACCCAGTAGATCAAAACTTGCTCGAGGGAAGTTTAGTAAATTTAATGATCCACAACGTTAGAGTAATCTAGTAATAAAAATAATAGCAAACTTAACGGAAAGTACATTTGTATGTAACTTACAGAACCGTCGGGGTTGCTAGGAGAGTTGACAGAACGTTGCTCGTCGGTGCCTGAGAGTTCATCACATGATTCTGTGGTTGCGGTATGCGAGGGCTATCCTGGAGGGAAAATTATAATAACATACCCTCCAATTAAAAATTTTCAGCACTCGGTGCGAACAAATTGTTGTTCTTCCATCGATATAATAACAGAATCGTATAACAGGTATAATTTAAACATATTTTGACTACCTCTGTCGATGTCTGCGTTTCTGGAGGATCTGGGACTGAAGCACTGATTGAGGCTGAAGGGTGTGTTTCTGAAGACGTACCATTATTGCTAGCAGCCGTCTTATTGTTCTGAAGTTGGGTTTTCCTTCTTGATTTAAATCGCTCAAATTCAACACACTCTTCGGCCCTGACAATTCCGTTCCGGCGGTACTTATAACATTCGGTTAATCGAAACTTCAGCTCTTTTTCTTTGACTAAATTTTGAATGAAATGTTCATGCTCACGGGCAGAATGAAATTGAGCATAACCTTTGAACTGCTCTTGCAATTCTCTGCAACAAAAAAGTTTATAATATTAAAAACAATCCGTCTGTGAATTATTCGATTCAAAATGTTTAGAATATTTTATGATAAATAAGATGAGCATATTCGTAGCATTACTTTTCGTAAACAGAAAATTGACGCTTTGGAGCTGGACGATCTTTTTTGAAAAATTGAGATACAAGCTGATAATCACGAATCACACGTTTACGTCTCACACGTTCCCGAAGTCGTCGCGAGTACATATCCACTAGAGCTAACTTTAAAGCTGCAATCAAATCAAAATGAGCATCGAAATATTCGCAACGGTAGCAAATGCAAACGAAAAGAAATAATCAAACGCTTTATATTTTGATAAGTGGGCAAAAAACCAGTACCAATATCCACGTCTTCATCCTCGGTACTAAACACTAGCTGGGAGACTAATTTTTCCGCGTCGTTATCAAATTCCTAAAATGTAAATAAATGAGATATTTAATTAAGAAAAATATTTTCAAGGCGCATAATTATGCTAAACTAAACTAAAATTACGCTGATACAATTGAAAGAAGGATTAGAAGCTGAATAAATACAAACGTCCTAGTTTGAAACACTAACCTTTTCGTAATCATCCCGTTGAGGCATGTAACCAAGTTGAGCCATTTCATCCGGTTGAATATCTAGAGGCGCTAACTTCTGTGTTAAACTTGGAGATAGCGGGCCATCATCAGGACCCGTGTGGTCCACCGGAGGTTGGACTTTCTCCTTAATATTATTCCATGTTACTTGTCCGGTGGTTCCTTGCACAAATCTTTTAACGTACTCCTCTTTGGCCTCTGTTCGAAGTGTCAGGATTCAAGACAAATTATTACACCACATACAGAGTTGAACAATGAATGGTCATTGTTATGCTTGATGATGATGAAATAACGCTGGGTACACTTTTATCAACTTACCTGTGGGATTTTTTGACTCAATGTGCTTGCTGATGTCTTGCCAATTACCAAAACCATATTGTTCGATAGCATCCAGAAGTCTGACCTCCTCCCGCGCTGACCAGTTAGATTCGTTGGGAAATATCACAAGGCTGCCAGAATCCTATTAGGATCAATAGAAAAAACCGGAAAATGATACCAACCTCCTGCAGTGTTTGTCGCAAGAAGCAAACCAGCAAAGCATCAATGATACGATTCAATTGACAATAAATTCTATAAATTGCTTACACGTTACTTACAAAAAATCGATATTTGTGGTCCGATTTGTGCTGGCCAACTTCAGCTCCGAGTGAAAAGCACTAAAAAAATAAACAATTTGTAAAACCCAATTGATCCATAGGGATTCGTTGAACTGAATCAGTTTTTCTTTAATGGAATTTGTTTAGAATTTAAACATAATAGGTGTACACCATACGACGCTCTTCGCATTCTCTTCGCATTTTGCACTATTTTCCACACAAACGGATTTGAGAATCTCAAACATTCTCAAGTCCGTTTCTATAATTACAATTTTCAATTTTCGTAATTGATTCCTTACCTCGGTGCAAAGACGAAATTTATTTGGACATTCTGCACATTCGATACCGATGCCGACCACCTCTTGCTGACAACAGTTACACTGAGACTTATTGAACAGCTCTTCATAAAACATGATAAATCGCAAAATTAAAAACTGATATCAATGTCTGGAACAAACTTTCAACGACGAATCGACAATTAAGGCAATATTAAAAATCACAAGAACGCTAATGCCAACGTTCGAAATGACACGTGACGGCACATCATAATTTATAACACATTCATGTTTTCTGCGTAAAGTTTCCGCCACAATTTAATTCTTACAGAGTTTGTCTTTTACATTAAAAATTCGTATTTTGAAATCACAACAACAAACTACAAACAAGGATATCGTGAATAGGAGTACGGAGTAGGAGAGTGATCAAAGGATCGAACTAACAACTTACGACTTACACTAACTAACCTGAGATCCAGCGTCAACCCAATAACAAAAGAGACGAAAGTGTCTTATTTACAATTAATTATGTATATTGCAAACCTATTACCAATCTAAATATTCAGAATCAAACCAGACTTATCTGTATCATTCATAACTGAAACAATGATGAATGAACCTTGTTATGTAATTCGTTTTAATCAACAATCAATATTCCAATACAATGAAAGCATCAACTATTACTGAT
>JAAXYX010000549.1:0-35995 GCA_036851915.1 Ptenothrix huangshanensis | reverse complement strand
AAACGGCTGCCATTATTTCTAACGGAAATACTGAATTGGAGTCCATCAAAATGTACTGGAGAATTTACTTTGACGCCGAATACCAGGTAAATAAAATAAGCTGCATTTGGGGGTCTAGAATGAATTAAAAGCGTTCATGATTATAACATCTCCTATTTAATTTTTCCGTTTTAAATGTTTTTTTGCTCTTTTAAGATTAATTAATTTTTACAGTGCACAAACAGTGGTTTAATTAAAATTTAAATAGGTTTGTTCGGAATCATCAACATCATCTGGGGCATCACTGCAAATACCAAAGACGAAATGGGACCCTCAATTCGCCTGCGCGTCAGGAATATCCCCTACTATTCGATTTTCTCATGTACCGTATGAGGAGATATCGAAATGTTCAAAATCTCTCACAGAAAAGAAAAATGGATCATTGGGACATTTATACCTTGAAGTAAGAGTTTTCTGCATACACAATCTACTAAATCTGCAAACTACAAAAGCTAATACTACGATTTAATAATTAATTGTATCAACGATAGCTCAAACAAGAAAGAAAAAAATTCATTCAGAACACGGGACTTGCAACTATTTAAAATAAGATTATGAATTTTTACAATGTAATTACGCAGCTTAATCAATTACTCATTGTACTTCTAGCATTATATTTGCGAATTTACACTGAATGGAGCCACGACGAAAGAGGAACTGAGCAGCTCCGGTTTAAATATGGAAGCATTGCTTCGTAAAATGCTACCTTCATATTTTTCCAAAGCGCTGAAGGAGCAGATTTTCAACGACGTTTTCAATCACGTGAGAATTCAAAAACCAACATTTTCTGCCAAATGGCATGTCTACAGATGTTGGAGAGCTACTAGCTGCAATTAGAAAAGAAAATGAGAATAGGTTTGGTAATGAGATAAACGCAGGTAAGTAATAACAAGGATTTGAGATTAGACATTGTATATTAGATTAGACACCATGTGCTATCGTGATGTAATTACATATCTTGATTAGTGAACCCTTAAATTATGCGCTTTTTATTCCTGTATCCCGTAGATGAAAAGAATTTGTACACAAATACACTGACGATTCGTGAGTTTTACTTTCAAATATATGATACACAGGGAGAGGTATGAATTATACACGCCATGTAAAAAAAATTGTAATTAATTAGACAATTTAAAATTTTTAATGGATGCTAATAAGTTTGTTTAATTATTTACTTTCAAATAGATTTGCTATGGTCATTCCGTTCGCTAATATTGATTTCATGCTGGCACTCGAGACGATAATTGCAACTGATGGCTTATGACCTTCCTACATAAAATCGTTATATATTGCAAATTTACTTTTCGTCTTAATTCAATTGTGTCACCGGTGAATTTTTGTTAAAAACAGCGTACATTATGAAATGATCATCAACATAATAGCATGCATCTGTTTTTGCTAATAGTTACAACCATGGTGTCAATAGTAATAAATAACCATATTTAACCTACATTTTCTCCAAATGATCCTTTTGCGTCGAAATAATTAATGGGCATTTCACTCGGTGACATATTAAAAGACGGACATATTATCACTATATATATATTATCACTATATTTCACTCCGTGACATATTATCAGTATTAGTACCTTGTTAGTCATATATAATGTATGTTACCTACATTGACAGACAAACATTTGTGTTTTGCAAAAGTTCGATTGCCTTATGAGAAAATTGTATAAATCTTTACAGACTCCACACACTTGAGCCTGTAATGCCTGTAGTAATATAGCAGCTGGTATAAACACTAAAATTTCTAGCCATTTTCAACATCAAATTTTCTGCTTAGGGTATTCTTACAGTTACAAGTTGTGTAGTTAATAAGTTAGAGATTTAATTAAAAAACTGTTATTTTAATAACTAACATAGTTAATGCTATAGCAACTAAATGTACATAGCTATGATGGATAAAGTTGATCTGAGCCAGAAACCGAAGTTGTGCGAAGTTTCTCCACATTTAACCTTTATGACAGCGACGCTGGCTAGACACGCAACTAATAATTCCAAAATCATTGTTACATTAATGCTCGGTGTGGGCTTCGTATCACTGATTGTAAATCATACTATTTGTCAAATTCAAAAAGAAGAAATCGTATTAAGGCAGTAAGTGTGTTATGTTTACATAAATGTCATTAAATTAATTTTGAATTTTTGCATTCCATTTAAATTAGTATACGTATAATTACGTTTAAATGCTATGATTAAAATTACAGTTTCAGGGTTCGAAGTGTTGAGGCTACAAAAGCCGGACACTTTGGTGCTGGAGACAATCAAGACACAATTAATAGAAATCACCATAAAGACAACCACAAAACAAATAATGCGCTTCACCATGAAGATATCCTGAATGTGAATAACGAAGCTCATAATGAAGGACACCGATTCCCTCGAATTCTGTGTTGGGTGATGACACACCCAGCAAATCATCAGAAAATCGCTATTCATGTCAAGAAGACCTGGAGTAAACGTTGTGACAAGACAATATTCATGTCTTCACAAAATGGTAATTCAAATTTCTCAATCCGGTTTCAATTGCAACAGTATTTGTTCGACGATGTTCTAATTACGATTACGGTTTGGCTTGGTAGACACGGAGTTAGGTGCTGTAGCGTTACCCGGTGTAGGTGAAGGTCGTTCGAATCTGTGGCCAAAGACCAGAGCAGCGTTCTTTTATCTATGGAAGAATCATAGAGACGATGCTGATTGGTTTATCAAAGCGGATGATGATACTTACTTGATTGTTGAAAACCTTCGACATTTTCTCAGTAAACAAGACAGCGCGAAACCCATTTATCATGGCTGTCATTTCAAACCATTTGGGCGCTATAAGAACGGATATATGAGTGGAGGAGCTGGTGAGCTTGTTTTCCTTTTCGAAACTTTATTTTAATAGCGCTTTAGTTTAGGAAGTTGTTACAATAAATAGATGATTATATGAATCAATATTTTTTATTTGGTCACAATTATCAACAACAATACACTTTTAGGGTACGTCTTGAGCAAAGAAGCGGTTAGATTATTCGCAGAAAAATCAGAATCCAGCAAATGCTTTGGAAATCCTACAGGAAGCGAAGATGCTGAAATGGGTAAGCTTGTGCAATCCCAACATTTTTTTATTTATGGCTAGTAAATCATCATTGGAAAGGACTATAAACTGTGACCTACATAGGTAAATGTCTCGAGGATATTGGAGTTGTACCCGCAGATTCGCGTGACAAACTTAGGCGTCATCGTTTCATGCCCTTTCTACCGGATTATCACATGGATCCTGAATATATGCCGCCCGATTTGTGGTACTGGAATCTTGCTATGCACCCTCATAAAAAGGAAGTAAGTTTTAAAATTGGTTATCATCACTAAACGATTCTATTTACAATTAGATGTAAAAATGTGTAATTAGTCACGCAGTTTTACCAATTTAGACTTACTTAGAGTTTTAAAATTGTCAACCCACTTTAATGTTATTGAGAGTGGTTTTTGAACGGCAGAAAAAGGTTAATTTTATTGGCATGGAATTAAAGGCACAACTAAATAAAATAAAATTGCTTACTGGGAGCTATGACTTCGAAAATTGATTTTTTCTCAACCAAGTTAAAACTGCAGCTGAACCCTATAGAATTGATCACGGTTAATAATAATACAATTATAATTTACTAATAATTAATTGAATACTACCTGAACACACTATGTAATTATTATTTTTAGGGAAGAGAATGCTGCTCGGACACAGCCGTTTCATTCCACTATGCCTCTCCTGCCGATATACACACCCTGGAATATTTTATTTATGGTGTTAAGTCACGATTAGCTCCTTGTAAGTCTACATTGTATAATCGGTACCACAAACAAATCACTACTGTAGCATAATAATAGCAGTATAAGTTAGAATGCTGGAGTTCAAACAAGTAACGTGACAGCCAGGTTGCACTATGGCATTAAAAAGACCGTACAAAAAGTATTTGTGTGGATACTTACCTATATTATACGTTATAACCATAATAATTTATTAACCTTGAATTATTTTTTAATTAGTTGACGTTAAACATTTTCTTGCTAATAAAATTGTATAAATTGCTGTTTTGAGTATTTTTACGTTTTTGGACTTGTCATGTATGTCACTTTGCAACGACCCCCGGTAGCAAAATTAAATACTGGGATAATTATTTTCGAACTAATTTAACGCTTACGTATGTACATTCTTATCAAACCACGAAGAATGCTGCCTAAACCATGATATTCGCTTTAACTGCCTGATGACGATGAGTTACTTTTTTGTGCTGAAACAATACATGGGGATTTTAATTCGTTGGCTCGGTTCACATTTTTAATTCTACAATTGATCTGGTGTGGTTAGAAAAGTCTGTGAATCGTAATAAATTATTGTCAGGATTATGGGACTTTGTGATACTTCTACTGTGCACACTCTCCGAAATCAACCATTAGTCCACATCTAATCAACGGAAAAGTCAATCCTGAATTTTAAATCTCTTATTCAAAAACTAATCAATTACTCACCTGTTACTTATCTATTACTCATCTACTACTCATCTAATCAAGACAAAGTTAATCCTGGACTGTAAATCTCTTACTCATGAGAGATGAATAACAGATGTTTTATTTCTATTTCCACTTCGGAGAGTGTACGTAGGCAGACAAGCATTTATGCTTCGGCGTGGACACAATGGAAAAGGTGTACATTCTTATAGATTGCAGAAACATGAGAGCCTGTGGTAATTACCATAGATAGGAGAGGTTCTGACGATTTTCAGTTCCGACTTCTCATTCTTAGGCAAAAACTACTGTATCATTTGAAAAAAATCTTACAATACATAAATAGGTTTGTTAATAAGCAAAAGGTTAATATTAACCAAGTAAACTACCTACCACATTTGGTAACTAATAGTTAGTAAAAATAGCAAACAGCTATGAAAGATGATACAAGTACATAAAAGCAAGAAACCCCCAAAACAACGAGAAGTTCCCCTTTTAACTGTGATGACATCGACGCTGGCTAGACATGCAGCTAATAACTCCAAACTGATTATCATACTAATATTTGGCGCTGGAGTCGTATCAGTCTGTGTAAATTATGGTCTTTTCCAATTCGAAGAACTTGAATCAATTCAGTGAGTGTACTATTCCTGTATAAAAATGCAAATTTAATACCTTTAGTAACGTAGTTTCTAAAAAGTAGCAGTTTCTATAATAAATTTTACAATATTAGAATTCAAAAGGTGGACATCGTACACGAAATAATTACCGATAATGCGACCAATGGAACTCATCACGGAGGTGAACACAATGCAAATAATGAAAAAGATTTTAAAAAGCGTCTTCTTCCCCGAATTCTGTGCTGGGTGATGACATACCCATCCAATCATCAAAAATTTGCTATTCATGCCAAGAAGACTTGGGGTAAACGTTGTGACAAGACAATATTCATGTCTTCAGAGAATGGTAATTCAGATTTCTTCATCCAGTTTCAAATTAGGATCCAGTAAATTTTCGGCAATGCTCAGTTACGATTTTAAGCATTTTGACTTTGTAGATATAAAGTTACCTGCTGTGGCGTTGCCTGGTGTAGGCGACGGTCGTTCGAATCTGTGGCCAAAGACCAGAGAAGCGTTCTTTTATGTATGGAAGAAGCATAGAAACGATGCTGATTGGTTTATCAAAGCGGATGATGATACTTACTTGATTGTTGAAAACCTTCGACATTTTCTCAGTAAATACGACAGCACGAAACCCATCTACTTTGGTTGTCAGTTAAGCCAATTTGGGAAAGGATACATGAGCGGCGGAGCCGGTGTGTTCCTTTTTCTTTTCTAAATCTTATTTTAATGACGCGTAGGTTACGAAGTTGCTACAATAGACAAGTAGTTGAATCAATATTTTTTATTTTAATGTGAGCACAATTTACATACACACAACATACATACTTAATGAGAGGTTGTAAACTTTTAGGGTATGCCTTGAGCAAAGAAGCGCTTAGATTATTCGCAGAAGAAGGAGAATCCAACAAATGCTTTGGAAATCCTACAGGAAGCGAAGATGCTGAAATGGGTAAAGAGGAAAACATTGCATCTTTACGAATGTTTTAACTTAGGAAAATGGAAACAGCAATCAATCAATCAAGTAATTTGTAAGGAAATTAAATTGTGATCTAGGTAAGTGTCTCAAGGATGTTGGAGTCCTACCCGTAGATTCTCGTGATAAATTTGAACGTCATCGCTTCCTTCCCTTTCCACCATTGTTCCATCTGGATCCGGACTACATGAAACCCGATCTGTGGTATTGGAAAATTGCTGTGCATCCTCAGAAGATGGGAGTGAGTGGAAAAATTAATTATCGTTGTCAAATTGTTTTAAATTGTTTTTATTTAAATGTAAAAATAGTTATCGTAGTGTGTAAAATACTTTAACGTGTGCCTATTAGAGGAGCATGACTAATTTGAACGCATTCTGTTTGGGGCAAGTTAAAAAGACAGAACTGCAGCAAGCAACTTAAGAAGTTCAGCATTTAATACTTATTAGAAACCATAATCGAATATTATTACGTAAATCCAAGGTCAATCTTACCATGGAATTTACGTAATTGTACTTAATTAAATACTGTGCGATCAATTTTCAGGGAAGAGAATGCTGCTCGGACACAGCCGTTTCATTCCATTATATCAATCCTCCTAATATGTATGCCATGGATTATTTTATTTATGGTCTTAAGCCGCGATTACGACACGAGACTCCTTTCCAGTCTAAATTGTATAACCCGTACCAAAAACCAACCACTTTTGTGATGTCAACAGCAAGTTTGAACACTGGAGCTCAAACACGTGAAGTGACATCCAGTTTTACCATATTGGTATGATGTTGGTATTGAAATTTCTTACAAGAAGTAATTATGTATGTATGTACTTTAGTTTGCAGATTATGCTTAATCTGTTGAGGCTAAATGTCTGTGTGTAAATTGTACGACTTTTTCCAAATTAAATAAAATTACAAATCAGTATTGGATACTTTAATACTCCCATAATTTCGTTACTTAAAAATTGTTTCTAACTAAACGGAAAGTTATTTGGAGGTTAAACACGTGTGCCCTCTTCTTTTTGTGGATTCCAGGCAAGTTTAAAATGACGTCTCTCTCTCTCAACTTGGTAATATTTATACTAGCTAATGTTATGTTCGACGTGTATATAACCCATATAAAGACGGGATCATGTTATTAAAAAATTTTGTAAGTAAATACCTGTTGCGTTTCATATCTCATAGAACACTTTGGAATCTCGCGTGCGGTCTAATGATAGTTAGCTAGTAGTGCATGCCGACATGCAATTTGTTATTTCCTTTCCATTGCATAAATCTAAATAATGTTATTAAATATTTGTGGGTCAATTAAATAATTGAAATGTTGACACAAACCGTTGTATTGGAAGTATGCTAGGTAGTTATAAAATAATTATTGATTCTAGGCTATTATATAAGTCATAATATTTGGTAGTCCTTCTCAGTTTCAGATTGATATTCTGCTGAACTCAATTTTACTTTTGCTTCTCGGATGATTAACAAAAATGAGTATCTTGAAATCAGCTTTGATTTACTCCGTAGTTTGTGCGACTGTGAGTAATATAATTTCAATACACAAGTTTTGGATTCTTCTTAAATCATTGATATTTGATCACTCCTCGGCATGGTTTATTTTTTCCTTCGATTCCCTATAGTTTTGTAATTTTGAGGCAACTGGAGTCAGGACAGTTGACGTGCCTGACTGTCAAGCCCGAAGCAAGCAGCCCAAAAACCACACGCTTCATGGAGATCTATTTGGTTACAGACCCGTTTGTTGTGAAGCAGATAGGTACCAACTTGGTCTTGGAGCAGGTTACCTACAATTCGTCAAGGATTGCGAAGTTGAGCCAAAAAATGAAACGATGAACCAAGCGGATTGTACTGTAAGTATCTTACTCGTCAATTCAACTTTTTTAAAACTTCCACAATGGTTTTTCAGGAAAAGCGTTGCTTCTCAGTCTAATATGAATTAAATATTACAATTAGTGGACCTTTTACGAATGCGTAATTAAGAAATCGTTGGAACCAAAGGAACTTACACAAGCAAGTTATGTCGAAATGATGGCAAAAAATTTGCCTAAGGCAAAACGGGCGAAGATTCTTTCCCTCGCAACAAATGAGAAGAACATTCCAATCAGTTCACACGGGAATGTTCAATTGGATCCAATGAAAACTTACTGGGCAAATTATTTCAATGCTGAATTCGAGGTTCATCTCTTGCATGTTTTCTTTAACCCTGTTGGGTAAAATAATAACTACAATGTACACTGTAAAAACTGCTACGTCTCATATGCCATAAACGTACTCGTATCATATAATTATGAACGCAGATAGGGTGAATTTCAAGCTCACAAAATATATCTAAAAATCTGGAGTACTTCTAAAATGCATCTAAAGAACATTTAAATCTTAACTTCGAAGTCCACAATGCGTTTTAATTTAGTTTTTGATGTACGTACTTAAGATGCTCCCTAAATTCGTTCTTAATTTTATTGTACTAAAAACGGGTAAATGTTTAACGTAGTAGATGTCATTTATCTCTAGTTTTAAGATTCTTTAGCTTTACAGTGTACGCGAAAGGAAGTTGTGTAAAAAATTCAAATAACTTGCAGTTACTGCTTTCATCTATTTATGCACAACATATTTTTTTAGGTTTGCACAAAATCGGCTGGTTTTACGAATGAGGAAGCTAAGTTTTTAAAGCAACATTGGCCAGCGGCTGTAGAATGTTGGGGCGGAAACTATCCCCACTTCGAAACCCACACAATAAACTACAGCGACTATACAAAATGCATTGAATCTAAGACACTTAAAAATATTGAACCGTCTAAATCAGATTATTCCGCCGCATTTGAAGAAATAAAGGTATATATACTTACCGTTTCTGATTTTCTAACTCCACCCTTGAAATTGAAAGAAATTGAAATTAAAGTCAAGCAAACATTATATGCAGGTTAACTCACTGCAGCTTCTGTCTATTTTAGGATGATGCCTATTATTAAGCTAGTTCCAAACAAACACGGAAGGATTAAATTTAAATATGTGTAGTAATTATTCTGCAATTTTAACTAAATATAGACCACAATGTGTGCGCATGTTAGTGTTGGACAAATGAAACCTGAAGATTTAAACGACGCAGACTTCAATTATGAAGCCCAGATCTATAAAACAATTCCAAAATACTACTCAAAATCTTTGAAACTGGGAATATTCACAAACCTTTTGAATCGTTATCAATCAAAGTATAAAACTAACGAAGGGATAGCAAAGATAGTAAAGCGTATAATGAAGGAGAAAGAATTGGTATTCGGCGAGTGTTCTGATGCAGGTGAATAAATGCTACTAAAAATTAATTAGTTTTGCTCCCAAATTAGTTAATTATTTACAACTTTATTATTTCATTATTTACTGGTATAATTGTATTTGCTGCAGGTAAAAGGAACGTCTATCTTAATATGTTGACAATTGATGACATTTATAAGCAATTGACCAAAGTGCTTCAAGAGGTAAGCTAAATGATAAAAAACCCGTTTATATTTTAAAATACACCGTATAAAATTGACTGATAATGATAACCCGAGCATTTTTTGTTTTCAGAACTGTTTCGAACCCAGAAAAGGCAAAAAGCGTGGCTAGTAATACATGGTAATGGAATGGACCAAAAATTATATTTTTAGCCTAAATGAATGAGTTGTACTCTGGTTAAAAGAGACTCTTATAGATATATAAGAGTTTCTAATACTAATAATCTAATCATATATAAATTTCGTGTAAGATAATTTCGATACATGTGTCAAACAATTTAGCACATTTCTGTACGTAAATAAAATACAGTACTTGCAACAAACGCGTAATTATATGCAATGAGTATGTTATGTACATGCATGTAATTTAAATAAAATAAATGCATGTCTCATTATCTTTTCGATAGAATCGATATATCTATTTCATTTCAAATGAATGTAGCTACAAAATGAAATCTTTCATTCACCAATTCCGTTTTTGACAAACCAACAATCACAGGGGTACTCCAATTTTATGAAATTAAATCATTCTAAACGCAACTTTTGAATGCAAACGTGTCCTCAGTTGAGCCTATCATTAGTTGCACAGTGATGCGCAAATAATTCTTCGTGTCAACGGCCAATTTGTGGACCACACCTGTGGCATAAACAGGTAGAATTAATTGTTAACTGATCCTATATATAAACTTCGAAATTTACATTTTTTCTTTTCATTCTTTTATTTCACTTTAATTGATTTTTGTTTCATTTTAATGTTTAGTAAGTACTTTTGACTTGCTGAGTTGACAGGGGTAGTTTGCGATACTCGTTCTACACACATTGAAAAATTATGTATAGACCTTATCGGAATTGTGAACTCAAAATAATTCTTTTATGATCTCAATTCACGTACCAAATTAATTACTAATCATTCAGCTTCAATAACAGTGCTATGTCATTGAATTAGCTTCTGAAAAACTTTTTGGCATCCAAACCAAAGTAATCAAAGAGGTAAATATGTAATATATCATCAACCATACGAGTACATTTTTCCTAGAAATATTTAAAAGATGTCTGTAATATCCTTGCATCATAGTGCATAAAGAACTGTTCACAAACTACTCGGAATTACGTGCCCCTGGTTATTGACACCAGTTAAATTTCTCCTTTATGTTCACACTTTATCACCTTTCATCATTTTATGCGCTCAATTAATTACAACTCATTCAACTTGAATAACAGTGCTTTTTTATCAAATTAGCTTCTAAAAAACCTTTTGGCATACAGACTAAGGTAATCAAACGAAAATAATCTAGCATGAACCATCCACAAACCTGTACTTTTTCATAAGTATTTAATAGACGTATATGCATACATCATGAAAGAACAAAATGAAAGAACGGATTCTTGCAACCCACAAGCTATTCAAAAAATGCATACCTATTAATGCTAATAAAATTTAAGCTTATACTGCTACCTTAACCTCATCACTTTCTCGTAGTTTATGGACATTTTTTCCACAGGCTCAGTCATAAGTCAAAATATCATAAAGTTTCATGGCTCAAAATTTAACAGTACAAATCCGGGGTTTAAATTTGCGTATGCATATATATCCTAAACCTTAGAATTCGTAAAGTAGAAAAGTAATTCTGATCAACCCCATCTTACTTTAGTTATTACGAGAAGTCCAGCTCCAGAAGCAAAATGAACTATCACACACGTATAGTTAGTAAGTAATTACTATATACATAACACACATTATATCCGTCTTCTACCTGTTACAAACGAAATTGCCATTCCCACAATAAGTATATGCAATACATAAAAAATTATCTTTCGTGGCATCATACTTGCGTTTTTACTTTAACGTAAAATCTCTGAGCTTATAGTTATTACCTCCCGTAATTAGCATTTATTCTATGTAAATATGACCTTTGAACTTTATAACCACATGGATGTTGCTAAAACACGTTATGCATATTAAGTATTTAATTACCTGCTTAAGACGCGACAGACAGTCAGATACATACGAATAATACATTAGATACAATGTAAATCTCTGTATTATATGCACATACAGGATGGATCAGTAAACCCTGAGGAGTTTCAGAGATTCTGATCATCATGTTATGTAGGTACTGGTTTGAAAAAAATTGCTGGAAGATGTAGTCTTATCAGCTTAAAATAGATTCTAATATAGGAAAAATTTACCAATTATTTTCCCAAAACGATACCTTTTATATTAACAAATTAAAAATTACCATTTGTATCTTACGTTTTTAACCCCTGATCTCAAATTTGTGGTTCAAAAAATTTTCAGAAATATTTTTTCAAACTGTACGTAACACGTTTGAATCAATCGGTTGTGAGAAGTGAAGATGAACCCTTCGGTTTCACTTTATTTTTTTCATTTTAATAGGCCGCTCTATATACGAATATAATATAGGTACCCATTATTTTCTCCAGACAGACCAACACCATGCACCAAAGTCCTTATAAAATAATAAGAAACGTGAGACAATATAATTACATGATATAATGGAGTAATTATAATGAATACCTGTGGATCGAAGAATCGGGGCTATAGAATGAATACAAAACAGTTAATCGCATTATATACCTAGTAGTTAGTAGGTTAAGCAACATCAACTAAAAACCCCTAAAACTTATATTATCTGCACAATGTAAAAACTGATGAATCTAGTGCGCCAAAAGTCCACTCGTATTTAGTGTAAGTATGAAAACCGTTAGGATGCACCTTAGGTTTACCCAAAACGCACCTTAAAAACATCTCAAAAACAGCATAACACCCCAAGATACTTTTCATGCGTTTTTGTTGCTTTTTAGATATATACATAAAGGTGTTCTTAGTTTTACTAAATACGTACGTTTCTGGTGTTGTAGATGCTTTTTTTCCTGTTTTAAGATTCTTTAGTTTTTACAGTGCACACACACACGTTTATTAAGCCTGGAGCTGGAGTTGGTATAAAATGAGACCATTTTTCGATCGACCAATACAATGCAAAAAATGCAAATTAATTTGGTTCTCAAGGTCACGGGGTGAACATCGTGGATACTAAGCAATTTACCTAGCTATTTCATGCTTGCTGAACTTTAGTGAAACCAAGTTAGTATCCATGCAGTGGTACGTCAGAGATGTCAGACTAAATAATTTAAGCGTTTTTTTTGCATAACTGTAATAATAAAAATCGAGGCAGTCAAAGCTCAGTTGGTATAGCCTACTTACCTAAATTTAGAAAAGGTTACATACTGGATCCCACAGTAAGATTCGAAAATGGAACAAGTGAAGATCAATCAAAGGCAGTTGACGCAGAAAAGAAAGAAATTTATGAACCTTGTGTAAATTATTTTAAAAACAAATACAATTTGGACGAGATAGAGGTTATTGGATTATATATAGGAGCAAGAGGTACAATAACCACTCAATTTCAGGAATTTGTAAAAGAATTCAGATTGTTATGCACACTAGTTAATGATATTATGATACTAGCATTACGTGGTTCGATTCAGATATACAACTATCACCTTTATGGATAGTTGAATAACTTAGTACATAAGAAGTGAATTTTAACTACCTTAACCAATAGATAAAAATATTTTGCTCTGTATACTGAGTCGTGAGGCTATTACAGTTGTGTAACAGTGACTTAATAAAGTTTTTTCTCTGCTCATTACGAAGTTATAAAAAGTTTTAAATGTCAGTTTATTTCTTGCAAGAAAGCTAATTTTGCAATTTTTAAACCTAATATATATCAACAGCAATTGCATGCTTCAAAGAGATACAGTGCGATGTGAAAGTTGAGTTTATTTAAACACATTTTTTTATCTTACATGCAACTGGAATTATTAGCAAGTCTCAATTGCCGTGATATTTTAAGTTCCAGCCTGTGACGTTTCTTTTGATAAGCGAGAATAAATCACTTGATTGCACTTCACATGTTACATTACATACCTAGTATGTCTGTCCTAACTCACGGAATTCTTGTTAGCAATCCGACACATTGTAGCTGTGATTCACAAAATAAAGATAGTACGGTGAAGTAGCTACATAGGAAGCGGTCGTAAATGATGTCAAATTGAAGAGGGGGTAGAATTTTGCATGTCTGCTAAGCGCTAAGCTTCTTAGCACATGAAAATCGCAAAATAGTGTGACTGAAAAAGCGGATTGAGTGTCATTCTCGTGTGACATCATTTAGGACCGCTCTTGTGTCCTTTCACCGGAGTCTCCTTCACTGAGTTCAATGTTACCTTCAGTCTCGTACTTTGAACAGTTCTCACCAGTTTTGATCGAGGAACAAAAAAATCGCTGTATGTACGTAGCTGCCTCTTCATTGCTGATTAGATAACAGTTTCTGAAGTAAAAGTGCATGCTTGTAACTTTTACAGCTTAAATCATTACGAGTTGTGGCTCATGACACACCAAACCTGCATTGATCGACCTTCATCGAGCACGTTCAGAGTTCTTATTGCTGCTCCATTTAAAATTTGCAATTTAATAAACCCTGGTCTCAAATTATCTGTAAAACTCCCCAAAATAAAATGCTATCTTCACGCTTCCTTGTTTTGAAATCGAAGCCTAGTTTTCATCAATTGAAGCAGTTATCTCCAATTTCAAGCAGATCTATTTCAGTATCACAGTCAAACCTCTCAACCTCAAGTCAGACGAAAGTGAATGCCAATAATTCCAAAAATGTGATTAATTCACCTTTTCCTGATTTACCTTCGGTAAAAGGGTTGTTGATACAGGAACTTATTAGATCTGAAGGGCAGAAGTGGGGAAATCAAATAGCTCTTGTAAGTTGGCCTATTCTTAATGTAATTCATTTATTCCCAGTATAAAATTGAATGAAAATATTGATTGCATAATTTCTTCAGTTAGGTAATTTAAATGAAAATAAATTACTGCTTGTTTATATGCATGTGAAATAAAAGGGGAAATATCCAATGCTTTACAATTCATTTAATTTTAGAAACTTACTAGACACGCGGTGACACGGAAAATAGTACCCACATTAAAAGTGTAAAGTGACAATACACAGACAGTAAGCCCAATGAAAACACATTCCTGGCATGGAGTGGCTTTTTCAATTTAAAAAGATTCAGTTGATTTGAAACGGTGATTGAACTTTGACCTTCGTGTCACTTTGCACGAAATATAATTACTAGTGAACTAACAAGCAAAAAATTAGATATTTTTTGGTGTATAACATGCTTAAATTGTAGTGGTGGGGGTATAATAGGATAGTTCCAAATTAACATTATATTTCCATAGATATAGAGATTCAATTGAGATTTGTTTGAGATTCGGTAAAAACAAATCTCATCAAATCTGTGGAAATAGTTCAAATCTATTTTTGAGATTCTCACTTTTTCGTCAGGTTTCTCCCTTACGTGTGTTGACCGTTAATTCAAAGATTTAATGTAGAGGTGTGATGTCAGATTTAAGACAAAATAATAGAGAGATAGCCTACTGTATTTATTAGTTAGGTTGTTAGGTACATAATGCAAAAGTTAGATTTTAAAGTCATACTGGTATTTTCAAATTATCGGAGGTATTTTGAAGCAGCTATGTCTAGTCTAATCCACTGTCAATAAAAATGTCAAATATTTAATGCACTGTCAACTCTTGCCCATAGGAATGCTCCGCAACTGGTTTGAAGTACACTCACAACGATGTTTACAAACTGGGTCGGAATTTTGGAGCAGCACTACTTAAAGCTGGGCTAAAACGTGGTGATGTTGCTGCCATTTTATTACCCAATTGTCCACAATATTTACCGGTGGTAAATGGAATGTTGGAAACCGGGATTATTCCCTCACTTGTGAATCCACTACATACACCAGGTAACCGTTGAAAATTTTGTCGACATAGGAATACAATCGATTAAATTAGTCTTACCTTGAAATCAACAAGTAACCTCTTCTTCTTATAGCTGAACTCGGAGGAATGTTGGTCCACACTGAAGCCAAATGTATCGTCACAATTCCACTTTTATTTCCCCTGATTCAAGCCGTCACAAATAATCTACCTCCTGCTGCAAAATCCGCGATAAAGTTGACTGTGTGCGTACCCTTTGGAGGTACAGACATTCCCGAAGGTAGTCATAGCTATGAGGATATGATCAAGACTGACGCAAGTAGTGCCGAATCCGGATTCCTTCAAGGCTCCATGTCTCATGTGAATACTTCCACTGACACGGCGCTCCTTTTATGGTCAAGTGGCACCAGCGGCCCTCCTAAAGCCGTCATGTTGACTCACGAAAATGTTTGCGTACAATTACGTCAAGTTCTCAGTGTAACCGATTACAAGAGAGGACAAGAGACGTTTTTGGGACTCGCGCCTTTTTTCCATGTTATCGGAGCTCTTGGTAATCTCTGCTTAGCCCCAGCATCTGGGGCCAAAGTTGTGACACTGCCAAAATTTGACCCAGCATTATTTACTCAGACTTTAAAAACTCACAAGGTACTTTTACAAATAACTATAATAAAGCTGGGCTTATTTTCCAATCTAATAATTAGAGCCAGCGCTGTCAAAAATATGACTTTAATAACCTAATCTATGCATGTAAAATACCACTGTTTTTTACTCAAACAGTTCACTACAATGCACGTGGTGCCTCCGCTCGTTGGTTTTTTGGTAGCTAATCCAGCGATTACGAAGGAAGATTTATCATCATTGCACACAGTGGCCTGTGGTGCTGCTCCAACAGGTTTGCACATAATCCGAGCTCTTTTCGCAAAATTCGGTGATCAAGTGAATTTTCAAGAAGCCTTTGGTCTCACCGAGTCTACCGGTCTATGTCACGTAAACCCGATGGATGGATGCAATACGCGCGTAGGAACTGTAGGCTGTGTGATGCCTGGTTCAAAATCCAAAATTGAGGACATAAATACTGGAGAAGCTTTGGGACCGGGACAGAATGGTGAAATTTGCCTCCATGGTCTTCAGGTTAGTGCACTGAAACAGCTAAACAATTTTAAAATTCAACTAAAGCTCCAAAATAGAAACTACCTAATCCTATTTTAATATGAAACGTGTAAGAACTGACTAATTAACTATAATTACGGCTGCACTATAAGTATTGTCGTTTAAGATGCAAAATCGAATATCTTCTTGCAACGTTACGGGGATTTCTGGAAATATGTCAACTTTTGCATCGTCATCGATGACTTGCTTTTTGTATTGTATATGCATATATAATTATCATTATATTCCAATAAATTAGCAAACTAGTATTTATTTTGCATCTTGTATTTGTAATCCCAGGTGGTTAAAGGATATTTTAAAAACGAAGAAGCTACCAGAAACACAATTGATGCTGAAGGATGGCTACACACAGGAGATATTGGCTATTATAATGAGCAAGGCTTATTTTATGTAGTCGGCAGACTAAAAGAGCTTATCAAAGTCAAAGGTTTTCAGGTAAGTCAAAATTCAATTAAAACATTTCATGATATAATTATTTACGCATGAATTCTGATGATGATTGTGTAAATATTATAACTTCGCTGCAATGATATATTACTTCATTTCCTAATACTCTTAGAACGAAAGAATAGTAGAAATGTAAATTAAAATTAAAATGTTTCTGAAACTGTAATAAATTATTTTAGGTGTCACCAACTGAACTAGAAGACGTATTGCGTGCACACCCTAAAATTGTGGACACAGCCGTGATAGGAATTCCAGATGAGCGTGATGGTGAATTGCCTAGAGCCTACATCGTGCCCAAAGACTCTAACCTGGGGGAAAAGGAGATTCATGAATATCTTCAGGATAAACTCGCCGCCTATAAACAGTTGAAAGGTGGTGTTGAGTTTGTCAAGGAGATTCCGAAATCGCCAGCAGGAAAGATACTGCGGCGTGTTTTGTTAGCTAGCTATACCACTAATAATGCTACTGCTACAAAGTAAAAGAGAAGAGTATAATTCTTGAACTTATTTTCATAATACAGAACTAATGCTGTAAAAAATAACATGCAGCATAAAAAACAAAAGTCCAAATCAAATTTTAAATAAATCAAAAGTAATGAACGTTTATATAGCTTCATAAACTACGCAAGACTTTTCTTATCTGGATGGGTAATGATGCTCATAGGTGAACAATAAGTGTAAAATATGTGGCGCTTCTTTTGTCCGAATGAATTCTGGTAGTAGTTTTACTCAGGTTAGACCATTGAAAATAAAGGTCATGTCATAACAAAGAATGTGCAATACAGAATTCTGTGAATACTCTTTTACTTGCTGCACGGCTTAGCTCCCTTACTTAATTTTTTCTGCAGTAATCTGATATCAAACTGGAAATTCTAGTCGTTATGCAAAATCGCAGTAATTCTAAGAAATACAAAAGTAATCACACCTTGAATATTCATCTCTATCGCATCCACACTATAGCAAAAACCATTAAAACTCGTTATCATGAATTATAGCTTCTGTGGATATTATTCACGAATTTTCTACGAACGTGATCTCTTGAGATCCAGGCTACTAACAATAGCTTAGTAATGCAATTAAGTCTTCTGAATTCCTGCTGAATAGAATCGATGTAGTTTGAGCTTCAGACACTAATTTTCAACACTGTAAAAACTGGCGCATCTGAAACCCCGACTAAGCCTCTGCTCGTAATTCGTAAATTATAAACTCAATTAGGATGCATCTCAAGTTAAAGTTAAACTGCATCTAAAACGCATCTAAAGTGTAAAAAACTCGCAAGTGATACAAATCTCATACGTGTCTAAGAAAATTTCCTCTCACAATCTAAAAAGCATTACAAACGCATATAAAGTACAATATAGTCAAAAAGCATATTTAGTGTATCTCACAGCCCAAGATGCGTTTTTAATGCGCTTGAGATGCATCCTCTGTAACTGTGTTCATAATTTTACTAAATAGGAGTAGGTTTTTGGTGTTTTTGTTCTTTGAAGATACTTTAGTTTTTACAGTGTACTCTACTCACTTGAGTATAGAGTGTCGAGTTAGAACTAATAGCTACAACTGTGTATACTACAATTAATTTTAGAAAAGCAATGAACCACCCCCTACAAAAAATATAATCACGTTAAAAACAAGCAGTTTAAGTTAAATAGCCTTTTTTACTTTCCAGTATCCTTATTTCGATTTACAAGCTAAAACTTGTTTAGCGAAAACGCTTGAGACGTAGTTACGAAATTAAGAATTTCGTAACAGCAATCCATTATCCTTTACCTTTAATGCATTTAAAAAGGCAGTTTTGTGGCAACAATACTTATGTTAGCAATGTTTCTGGGAATGTTCCCAAGTCTTTTTCCCTTTAGCCTTCATTTTCATTTCATTATGCCTATAGTTGGATGTTGGCATCCGCTTTAGCTTTATAGGCGTTCCGTGTAAATGACTACAGAATGCAAACGCTTTTTTTTGCTACTTGTCTAATTCATTGAACAAGCATCTGCAAGTACAAAATTCCAATCTATCTAAAGCGCCACTTCTTCCTCCCAGTGTGCTGCAACAACAGAATAATTAGACATGAAAGCTCTTACACTTGCATACATACATAAAAATAACTAACCTAGAATTAGTATGTTTTTGCCCTAATAAATCTGTATATTAAATTTGTCATTAGTTAATTTAGACACTCTTATCACAAACATATTGCGTTTCAAAAATGTCAGGGCGAGCAATCGCTAAAGCTCTCCAAAGCTGAAACGCTATCTAAACGAATGGAATTAATATCAGCAGATCTTATTTTTTGCTTTCTATAGTATAAGAATATAAAGGCATGTATCTTGTGCCGCCCATAAACGAAGTCGAATTAGGTTTAAAAGAAGAAGTTACACGACCTAGTCCTACTTATTGGTATTGCATTGTAAAAATGCACCTAATGTAGTGGTATGTAATTATATCGTTGTTGTAGAGTGAAAAAGGGCTACACGCTATAGTTTCAACATAGCGTATAGCTCGTTTTCACTCTTCAAAGATTGGAACGATAGCTTTTCCACTTTAGCTTGCATACGATATGATTCATCCTATACACGGTTCTAAGAATCTTCTGAAACAAGAATTTTCTTATGATATCAATGTAGTTAAGGGTTAGCACTCAAGGTTTAGTGGCAAGGGTAGAACGACACCAAAAGCTCTGAAGATAATACATACAAGACAATCCTCAGTCTAGCTTAGTTGACAACAAAGAAAAAATATCCATATTTTTTGTACCAGATTCAAGAAACCTATAATGCATATTAATCCAGATAGACAAACGTGAAAGTGTAGAACACCAAACAAATGATAAGCTTTGCATTGAAGTTGCTTTAGAAGTTGAAACCACAGTGCAGGGAAACGAAATATTTTTCTCTCTATTTTTTGACATCATAAGCTCAGCAACACATTATATAACATTTGAATTCAAATGATATCATTCCAATTGACATTCATAAAAAACATGTCAGCAGAGCACAAAAGAATATTCAAGCGTTGGTGATCTTTGATCTGGATTCCAATGTTAAAGAAGCGAAAATAATTTTGCTGCAGCATTTATAGCATCGCTTTATCTTTGTTTTGCATCATCTTTTCAATCCATTATACACACATATGAACCCATTAGTTTTTTGCTTTAGCGATTATTTTTCGCAGCCACTTTGCCTTTGTCAAAATGACGTCATCTAAAATTAGCTCGACGCAAATACAGTACCTATTATAGTATGCTGGTTTAGCTTGTAAATCTATTCTTACCCGCAGGCAGGTGCTTGTTACTAAAATTGAAGTAGAACGTTCCAACTTATACTTGTGTAAATGCCTCACCTAAAATTAAAATATATGTACCATGTAATTTGTCACGGATGATAATTGAATCATTATTCTATTAAGATTAAGAATTTTCAAGCATAGGCTAATGCAATAAATAGCAATTTGATTCGCTCGCTTTTCTTTCCTCGTTTTGCTCGTGGCGACTGGAGGAGAGAAATATGGCACAATCCAGTTTTTGTTTTCAACCCTTAATTAGCAAGAAACAAGCGTGAGAAGTCTACAGTGTTTTTTACGCCACTGCCCGTGTGCATTATGCTTACTCGTAAGTGATTGATGATGCTTGCATAAATTATCATGGAATTATTGAGTCATGGTAAACAGCTGGAATTTTCCTCTTTCTTCCACAGAATTCTTTTGGACAATATTTCCATGAAGTGAGGATTATAAGTGTGATGTAAAATAATTGAAAATACTTACCAATGATAATAAAACTAGGACTATCGTTAAGGATCTCCTACACTTTGGAGATGCTAAAGTCAGAATAAAAGCGGGCTTCATAAAATCGGTTACTTGGTAATAAAAATCAACGATAACCATTGGACAGTTTTTAGCAACTAACTATAAGCTATTCTTGTACGGTCATTTCGTTCTGGAACCACTTAGGCTTACTGTAACTAAAAGTCAAGTCGCGTAGTCATTTACAAAATTTGCTCATCTCCTTCTGAGATAATAGGTAATGTAACAATACAGCCAAAATAGAAAATTATGTATGATTGTCTTATGCATTCTAAAATGGTAAGATTTACCGAAATTGATATCTGTTCGAATGGAAGTAAGAAAGTAAGTGAGAAGAGTGAAGAGTAAAAAGACTGGATTTTGGTTCTTCCGAGACCAAGGTTTTTAGACGTAGGTATGATGTTCTTTGATAAGTTTGTTTAGTTGTTACAGTGTATACCTATAATGAACATTAAGCATGTTTTACTTTAAATTATTAAATGCGTGCTTAATATGGTACAGTATGGGCAAGTTATAATGAATGACACCTGTCTGCATTCTTGACATGCAAGCCCTTAGCAAAAGCAATTAAAATGCAAAACTTATAGTCCCTACTCTCCTTCGCTTCCAGGTAAGAGTGTCCGTACGACCAAACCCCAATTACATATGCTTTTCACCTGACTCCGTTTAAATCATTATTGTTGTTCATGTATGATAATCCTGAATCTTAATGAATTGCAAGTAATTATTACATTTACAGATAATTATCTACAAGCGGCTCACATTTCAGTAAACAAACGTAGGTACTTATGGGAATTTTAATTTGTTTATCGCTCAAAGATACGCTCGAGCTACTAATGTGAAAGACGATCCATCCCAGAACCGCCTCGTCGATACATCATTAGTATACTATCACTGTAACTAACGATAAGAATCATATTCTTTGCCAAGGCGATAATTGTGATTGATTGTCGCATTGTGGAATACATTAGGGTTTTTTACGCTTTATTTCATCACAAATGTAGGAACTTCCAACATTAAAATTCCGGTTCGCATTATAATTATTCACAAAGTACGTATGCAAATTGTACGAATTAAGATTACCTATGTAGTTATTGGCCTGGCATTGAAAAATTAAAAATACTCGTATTTCCAATGATTTTCTTGCGGCGCTCCAATCGTCCAATCGGATTCAATCTGCTCATTCTTCAATAATGATTGATTTACCAAAATGAAACCAAAAATGTTATGATTGAATTCTTGAATGGTTGTGCGAGTTGAGAAAATTAATGATAATTTCCCAGTTTTTTATGTCTGTGCAGAATACAATTTGTAATCAAGCAAAAAACGCTTTTAAAAATATTTTTATTATAATCATAATATGTATAATTACTTGGACTAAGCTGATACTACTTGCCGTTGCCTGCCAAAGAAAGGAATATCTAGAATAGTAAGTGTATCTAATTATAGGTAATACACAATTCGAAGTTATAAGTTACACTATACAAACTAAAGTCTTAAAACAGTACAAATTGAATGTAAAACACCAAAACCTGTACGTATTTAGTATAATTACGGACGCAATTGAAATGCATCTTAAGTTCATCACAAACTCATTAAAAAGTATCTTGGACTTCGAGATGCACGATTTGGTTGTGCTTTCGATGCGTTGTTAAAGCGTCGTAGATATTAGTTGCGTAGTTTCGTTTGAGCTGAACACTAAATGCATAATGCATTGAGAATTGTATAAAATACGCTTAAGTTTTTGGCGCTTTAGCCGCACCAGTTTTTACTGGTTCAGATGTTCAGAACCGTCAGCATTAGTCACCCTCTCTTTAGTGTATGTATATGTAAGATACGATGAACTGGATTCCTCTTTCTTGCATCTAAGTTCAGCTAAGGTTCACGCGTCAATGGAAATAGAAATGATACATCGCTGTCTGTTTAATCATGATCAACCAAGCGTGAATTAAAGAAAATTTCCCCGACCGACAGTTGGCAAGTTACGCCATTCCTAAATGTAAGTTAGTACTTTGGTTCTTCCATAACGGAAATATTAATCTAAAACGCACAGATTAAATCAGTTGACTAGAAATTAAATCACACCTCCAAAAGATGACCAAGAGAGACAGTGGCTCTGGAATAAATTGAAAGCAAAAAAGTGCTTCACATATGTACATGTCGGCTTAAATTTATTTCTATGCTTATAGTAAAATCTTTCTATTTGTAGCATACCTATGTAGCGTGAATCATCTCATCGAAAAGATTGATGTCATATCAGTTATCATTAAATATGTGCAAACTAAAAGAGAATTAGGTACGTGTCTACTTAGGCAGCAATCAAGCAATTATCGCAATGGGGACTGACATTATCTGATATAATTAGCTGTAAAACCTTTATTTATATACTAAACACCCATGACAATAATGACACTATGACTAACGTAGTGGCTACTTTATGCGCTGTTAAAAGAGCAGTGTGTAATAGCGCTATTTGTTAAAAATGAAGCACGTACGGAAACATGAGGATGTTAGTAAAACGATACAGTAGCATGTTAATATGTAATCATAATCATCCACATCCATGGGATAGACAAAACCTCAAATGCAATGTACCTCAACTGAATTGTAAAAATCAAACTTTGACAAATGATTTTATCTGCACTGTCAAAAATAAACAATTACCTATTTTAAAATCAGAACAGGGCATCTACAACGCCAAAAACCTAAGCATCTAAAGTACTTAAGTGTATCAAAAACGCAATAAAAACTCATTATTGGACTGCGAGATGCGCTTTAAATGAACTTTCGATCCGTTTTAGAAGTACTTTAGATGTACTTAAGATGTCATTTAACTGCGTTCACGATTGTACTAAATACGAGTAGGGTTTTAGCATTTTAGATTCACAAGTTTGTAGAGTGTAGTTGCTTAGGTTTTTCCCATTAATACGTATGTAACAATACAGCATTAAAAATAAAAGTTGGCTACAAAAAATAACTACGAATTTGTGACATATCTAGAAGCAGAAACAAATAACTGTGCGACCAAATTGATAATTTATGGTAATTTAATGACTCAAGTCTGTTAATAAAAGCTAAACTATGACAGTCCATACATTGCTTATCTGTATTACATGCATTTACAACGTCGATTGGCAAGTACCAGTGCAAATAAAGATTTTACGATATATCTCTCTCTTCAATAGTAAATAGCAGTTCCAGGAAGCCTGATCAAAAATACAGTAGGTAAACTAAACAACGGAAAAACAAACATACTGTTATTTCCAATTGTTAATTTGACTATAAGTGTTTATCAAAAACCAGTTGACACCAATCAATCCGTCGGAAGTAAGTACCTATGCATATATTTTTCAACAACTAAATTACACACGTAGTGCAACTCGTACTTTTTACCTACTACATACAACCCACCAAACGGGGAAAGTAATTTCTACGAAAAGCTTGGCGCGGTTTATTTATATTCGTAACCATCTCCCATACCATATCGGTTGAGAGTGCAATATTACAAATCATTTTTAGATGCAGAAAAAATCTCGCAATGTCAGACCAACAAACCGGCCTACACTTAATGCACCCTACCACAATGTGTAGTAAGCAGGTCACCAACTACCACCAGAACACCAGAACAATGCCGATTATGTTGTAAATCATATTCTTCATGTTTAACAGGCTGGTAAGCGTCAAAGAATCCCTACAGAATATCATGCACTAATGTAATAATCAACAGGATTAAGATTACGATTACTATCACTATCACTATCGCTATCACCGTCCTCATGAACAAACTGTCAATGTCTCAATATTTATTAGATGGGATTCATTATCATAAACCAAATCGATTCCTGGAACTTCACTGTAAGTGTCTTCTATTGTCTGTTCCAAGGTTACATTGCTGTACATACTTGTAAAGTTCATCACAATTTTATGTACTTGGTTACATATCTGCTCGTAAAAACTAGAATACTGACTGAACATTTACACTTACTACTAACTTGTTACATGCTTTGTTAAGTTCAGGTTGTCTTGTACACAGCACTATGCCAATAGACCTCGGTGTGTCTCTCTCTACACAAACTCAAGATACATTAGAATTTAATAAACATGCTAGAAAATTTTGCAATCTGCTGTTTGCATTCAGGTATTTGCACTTTGCATTTACAACTACGATTCTGATTTTGGCTTTGCTTTTCCGCTGGCCACTAGCCATTAGGTACCATAGCCATGGCCATAATCACGCAATGTGATGCTTTGTAGTTTTAAATTTATACAGATGTATCACGTACCTAGGTATACTATAATTTACATAACTTGCATCGGTTAAGAATCTACACAACTGAGGTAGTCAATACAGTACCTAGTTAATAATTCAGACCACTTTCATGTCACTCCAATAATTTTAATAACGAATTCTCTTTTGTGCCTTCAACCAGTACTTTTTTCCAATTACCTAAAAACTAGTACCAGTATCTTATGTTTTTGTTTTCAATCGCGTCACTTACATTGTTCATAATAGGTAGGTAGGTACATACATATCACAACTCTACAACTTCCAGTTCCTAATTATTCCACAAATGCAATTACTAGCAATGCAAACCAGCTTGATTAGGTATACTGATTTTGAAAATTGTGACTCTAACTGTGACCCCACTTAACATTGTTACCCTACAGAGAAATAAGGATGCAAAGTCTTGGACAGAGCAACTACACCAATAAAAATAATAATATCTGAGCAACCTGAACCAGAAATTACTTGACTATTAACAACAGAACAAACAACAACGGGAAGATAAAACATGGTCAACTGGAACTACATAATCTGTAAGTACACACATCACATTATATTTACGTAATGAAAAAGTGGAATGTGGAAATGCCAAGTACACGATGATTCCTATTCTCTAATTATTTTACACTTATACCAACACTTCTTTTCTACAGGGGAACACAATATATAATTTGCATTTATTAGGACTACGATAGGTGTCTGAAATTATACAGTATTATTTGATAAGTTTGGACTTTTGGCACTAGCACTGAGCTGAAGAAAATGATAGTGAATTAGAGGCTCACAACTAAATTTTACGATCTTAACCTTTGTCTTTTTCTTAAGAATAAATATTTACATAGATATATGCCCCAAAACTCAAGGAATCTTCTCAAAACTTTATATTCTTCCATTAAAAGATTCTTCAACCTGAATTCAATAACTTCTGCAAGTAGAAAACCATAAGGAAAAGAAAGAGAGAATGAGTATTGAGATATGCGCATATGCAAGTGGCTAGTGTACGTATAACCATTGTTTTTCTCTTTTTAAACAGTGATCGAGTCGAATGCATGACTATCTATATATATGGACAATCTGGAATTTGATATACCCCAGGGGTAATTTCAAGAGATCACAGTCAAAGATGAGATGGAGACCCGTGGAGGGGAGCAAAAATTAAATAGTTACGCAGAAAAACCAATGAGTCACCGAACACCATTGCACTTGGCAAGTGCCAAGTATGCTCGTATGCTGTCGACGGAGACCGCATCCACTCATTCTAATCTTGTTTAGCACTGGTGCTTCAACTCGACTGCAAAACAAACTACAGATAGAGATACCCATTCACAATTGCACCACCACCATCATCGTCAGTATCGCGTGGACATAGTCAACTCAACATTTAATCAGTTTACTACTCAATTCGAAAAAAATCTATATGTGATCGTACGTTCAACATTACGTAGGAAAGGAACACACACTTTGCTTCAGCTTCAACTTCAACTACCTTTTACCTAAGCACAGATACATGTAATTATATAGCACAGTGCACAATACGTTCTGTTGACGTTTGTTTCGTTTGAAGACGTGTGCTGAAGGCTGTAGATTTTCATCTTTACTTCGATAGCTTCACGTCTCCAGTTTCTCCATCAGTTTTTCTTCAAACCTTGAACACACAAGTTGAAAGGAACAAAGGTCTGTCTTTGTCTCACTCCATAACCTGCTACCAACTACCAAAGAAGCTCAACACCTAAAATCAACTACTACATTGTAATTAGAGTGATTTTCAATTTAATCTCAATCATTTGGTTTGATACTGATTGATATTTAGCAGTTTTTTAACATGCAAAAACAAATCAAATTAAATAAACATGGGTGTTTTTGCCATAATCACTTACCATCACAATCCTCATCTGACCAAGTGGAATTAGTCCCCTTCTGATAGCAAGTTACATACCTTCGAATCCCGTCATTGATTAGTGAACTCAGTTATGAAATCCAACGGTAATTCGTTAGAACCAAGTAATGGTTAACTAGCTCATATAATGCAAATCACAAGTTAAGAATTATAATATTAAGGCAATTCAGAATTCAGTTATTATTTGTTAAAATAGTGCCTTAAATTCAGATGTCTGTGTCAGAATGGCGGGATTAACTAGAATTAACGTGATCTTTCATGCTCTTCTACTCGTTCAAGTTTATTCCAGACGACTTGAGCCCGAACTAGTGGAGATACCAGCGTTGGGTAGACATCATACATTTGGTGCAATGTACGATATGAGGACAAACTCCTTTATCGGATACAACGTTTTTAACGAGAAACATAGCCAAATAATCGTACCAAGCGGTTTGAGAACAGAGAATCTAAATTTTACAAGTTCAGACGTGTTCGCAGTGGACAACTTAACCGATGCACTAATAGGATTAAACATACCCAAAAACCTTGCTTCAAGTATTTTGAGTGGTCAGGCCCAAGCTGTTGAAGAAAATAGCAGCATAATCAACTATTTAACCAGGTGCTATGAATGGGGTGAGTGTTTGCAAACTCAAGTTCTTCTAGTCCGACAAGTAAATTCAAGTAAACAAGAGCTAGGTATGTACACTGAATCATCGGAGGACTATTACAACTTAACAATATTCGACAATTTTATTCTTTACAACCAAGCAACACACGTTGTGAGTGGGATTACTTGGGGTGGAAATTTCATTTTCAGCTTTGAAAGTCAAAGAAATCTAAGTCCAAAATCCTATGCGTACAGACAGAATCTAAGCTCAACCCAAAACGAAATCGAAGATAAAACTGATACAAATGAAAATGATTGCGAATGGTCTATGGAAGATGCCAGCAAATTGGTAGAAAAAATTAAAAGTTTAATTCAGTACGATCTCACATCTGCATTAAATATAATAAACAAATGCAAGCATGTGTTAACACTTAGGCACTTTCCTGACCTAAATGTAACAGCTGGAACTATACAAAGTGATTCCGAGTTGACCCAGGCCCAGACGCTGGGTATCAATGCATCCTATGCACCGGATTATGAGGGCGTGCCTATATATTACACTTTAACTCCAATATCTTCAATTGTGAAATATGTGACCAAAAACAGTGTGTCATACGCTAATGTTACTCCTGTTAATCCCGCTTCCCTTGACAATATAATAGAAATATTTTCATGGATTGCGCAAATCCCACAAAAAGCATCGGATCTAACCACACTAATAGACGCCAATTCGGTGTGTATCCCTGATCATGAAAAACCTTATCTGGAGGAACTGATTAAAGGTTTTCGTAAAGAAGTAGAAAATTTCAAAACTAATCTATCCTCTGCACTATACCTCGCACGTACTGAAGGAAATCAATCCCAGTTGCAAGATGTCATTCAAGCATATAGAGATGAGAAAAACAGCCAGTCAGTTTTTCACTTCTATCAAAAGTTGGACTTGGCTAAGTCCCGTCTCAACTATAGGATTGAGTTGTACAACAATATCACAAAATGTCCAGTCGTGCACACAGAAAATGCCACATATTTTGCTGTTATAATTCCATCTCTTCACAGTCCCACCGATAAAGTGTGTGCTTTGTTCCTTGAATCGTCTCTCAAAACTTTGAAAGCCACATCGTGGATGGAACACGTGAACCTATTCTATGATTTAAGGGATGAAAAATCTGTAAATGGCAGCATTAGTAGTTCTCATAGCAAGAGAATCGTTGTGGACTGTGACTTTGTACACGTTAATAAGTGCGAAGGCACTAATCAAATTGTGATCCGACAATTTGACACTACATTCAAGGACATAGATGTATCGATGCTGAAAGCTGGGAGCCAGATAGAGTTGAAGATATCTGACACCAGGTCAACAAAAGTTCACTTTCCTTGTAACAGTGACGGTGATGCAAACAAATACAACAATTCCAATCTACTTGACAATGAAACTAGTAAGTTTAATTCATACAATGGTTCACAATTATGTTGTTATAACTGCAAAATTTTACCTCAATCATAGTTGCGTAAGCGTATCTGTATAATTATTTTTTCTTCGAATAAGTCTCTGGGGTAATATTTTAAAAATGATCTCGCACACCATAGCCCGGTTAATTTTAAGGTCCAGTTTGTCTATATTTGAGACACGGATTCATTAGAAGTAATTCACGGTAAAAACCATGTAAAAACTAAGCATTCCAAGCAGGAAAATACATCTAGGGGTTTTTTAAAAATAATTTACGTATTTAGAATGCATCTCAGGTGCATCAACAACACATTAAAAGCGTATCTTAGAATATTAGGTGCGTGTTAGATGCACTTTTGATGTGCTTTAGATTCTTTTTGAACTTAGACGCGCTGTAGGCAAATCATCCTAACGATGCATCCTAACGACGTTCATAATTATGTATACTGAATGCGTATTTATTCTTACCACAAACCGGGAAGTATTCAGAGAAATACGGTGTGCTTGTGTCTGATTTTTCTTGAATTTCTTTGAGTTAACCACAGTTTGTAATCGATAGCATCTACCGTCCTGTGGCTTAAAAATAAAAAATCTTAATTATTTCAGGAACTACAAGTGACCCCGGAGATACATCTCTACTATCAGTATCAACTCCTCCAGATAATGCCGAGACCAACAAAATCACCAGTCAACCAGGTGTAACACCAAGACTAAATGAATCAATGAAGGAAGGTCTAAATAGCAGTGCAAAACGATCCAGCGTGACATCACAATTCGCGTACACACTGCTGTGGTCTTCACTGCACTTTGCAATTTTAAAGCTACTTAGGGTCTTAGTAGCTTGTTAACTTTAAATACTTTAGAACTTAGGTAAATAAGGGAGATATGATTATGTATGATTCATAAGTTTGCCAGTATTACATTGTTTCTAGTCTGATGTCAGTAAAGGAAGATAATTACATAATTGCTGGCTCTATACGTTTACTTTAGGTAGTTTAGGAGCTTGGAATCGTGATCACTACTAAACTAACTAAGTGGTAGCTACAATAGGGTATTACTAAAGTTAATTTGTATGTATGTGTTGAAATTCACGAACTGCTTACTAAAATTATGATTCAACCAAAAGTACGTAAGAAGCCACGGTCTTGTCGCTAATTAAATTTTCGAGCTATAATTAATCATATGTTTCTAGATATTTATGCTTACGTATAATTGAGCATACTCCTTCGTGCGGTTGTTCAGAAGTAAATACCTATGTAAATACCTATCTGTTCGTACAATTTTAAATGTTGACAATGTTGAATAATTATGTATATTAAAATAAAGAATTCTTAATAAAACCCATATAAAATTAAACAAACGCTTCTTGTTTTTCTTTTTGTCTTAAACAAGTAGTTACATTGATCCCTATTTTTTAATAATTAAAAATAAAACTTAGAAAAGTATAAAAGAGTATGCGTAGACGTTGTAGACCTATAGACAAGCGGAAGCATTTCGATTATATCATCGAAAGTTAAAGTTTGTATTTAAAGCGTAATCCTACTCGTTTATCGTAATAAACTATTGATGCTACTATTACTAGCTATGCTACTATTGATCCTATTATCCGAGTTTGAGTTTTTATTTTCCCCTCAGTTTATCTGGCCAGTCTCTTATTTCTCCTATTGATTATTCTTTCCGCTTACTGATAGGACATATGAAGATGACAATAGCAAAGAAGCTGCCCTTCAATCCTAAACTATTTTGTCAGTAATTATCATACTCATAAGTATGTAATTATATTCAATTGTTGAACATTTCTAACACGCTTTCATTTTTTACGTAATGACTGTCACTTCAAGGGTGACTTCAAACAGCCATTTGCATCTATTCATGCGTATTCGACCTAATACGCACAGCTCAAGCATTAAGTTTTAACTCTTTAAATCGTTTAATACTTATAGCTATTCCGGATGATAATCCTTATTTAATATTCCAAGTAGTAATTTACAAGACAATACGATCCAATTAATCTTGTACGCTAACCTGCTGCCATGGAATTAAAAGACAACAGAACGGCAATGTGTTCCATGTTGCAGTTAAAGCGGGCGCTAAGCTCTATTCGATACACTACAGTTTTAAGCTTATTAATTATTTTAGTTGGTAAGTCAAAATTATAATACACTTTGAGTAAAAAAATAATCTGAAGATACCGAAACATTATAATATTATTTCATTATAATTATAATTCAAATTAATACTATAATAATTATAATTGTACATTATAATAACTATGTATATTACATAGTTAAATTAATATAATTTTTTAACATTATTTTTGCCTTTAAGGGGTCGTGACGCACAAAGGATCCATAGGTTTGAAAATTGGAGTAGTTAAAACTCTGTCCCAGGCAATTTGCAGGCAGACTAATTTGTATGCGGTTACAAATAAATTACAAAAGCCACTCATGAACAAAGATGAGAATATATTTGGTCTCCAAAAAGCCTGTAGACGAATAATTTGTGCGAAATCAGGTACGGAAAACCCCGTTTTTAGAAAATTCTTGTAGTTGAATTTATTTATACTGTAATGTGACTTAACTTTAGATTCAACGACAAAATATAAAATATTCAATCAAAAACCTGGTTCCGTGATATCTCGTACTGTTTTTTTTTTACTAATTTAACAAAAAGAATGGGGGAATATTCTGTCATTATGCTACTACAGCTAGAAAACAGCCAACTTGACAGCAGTTACACCTTTTGGACTCTTAGCTTCTTTTCTGAGTATAGAACGTGTAGTTTCATATAGTATTTATTTATTTATATTATTTATAATATCATATAGTAGCTGTTGTAAAAACAAATACGTTTGTTGCCAAAGCAGGAAATTATTATATAGGGAAAAAACAGTAGATATATGTATACGATATAAGATATATACATAATCAAGTTTTGCGTAGTTGGTAAATAAAATCATTACAAAGCTAAGCTTTTTGTTTCAAACCAATAATTACTAAATTCAGGTGGTCGGTGCGGAGGTTTTAAGGAAGCACCGTGTGCTGATCCCGGTAAGTTTTTCTTTATTTCGAAATTAATTTTCTTTGAGTTCGAGATTCATGCCTGAAATTAAATTCGGTGCAAATTAAAATTTTAATTGGGAACTGTAGGGCCAAATGATGTAAGAGCATGGTCGGAGGCAAGTCAAGGATCGAAGCAGAAGCAAGTAAAAGAAGGAAATGTAGAAGCATCAGACGAAGTTACTGTACTGGAAGAAAATACACAACCAGAACAAGCTAAGGTAAAGGAATCTGGTAATAGTGAAGGTGCGTAATATAAACTGGCGAGATGGAGCAAAACATTGTGGTACAAAATACGGAAGAAACTCGACTGAAATCGAGAGTCCAATGAATGATTTATGTAACGTGTTTTGAACAAAATGTCAGAAAAAGTTATTTAATACTGTGTGCTTCAGAATCGTCTTGAAAGCTTGCACGTTAGGTGCAAAGTCAGTAAACCTGATACAATTATGACGCACAGTGGAACCGCCGATAAGCCGAACGTTTTTCCCGTCCGTTGCAGGGATGTCCCATGCATATAACTTTCCATAAACCGGACTTTTCTCTAAGCCCAACCCTTTTAATGGTACTCTTAAGTTAAAAAAACTGCTGAGCATAGTGAATGCTTAGTGCATACCAATAACAGTAGCATTCTGCTTAAGGGGCTTAATACACTTGATTTATTTTATGGTTTCTTCATGATTTTATTCTTCAAATGTCAAATGCGTTATATTTATACACATTTTATTATTTAGTCTTAATATTCAATTGACTTTTTCTGACGTTACGAGCAACACTGCTTGAAATAGTACACAGTTTCCTTTTCCTTACTTATTGTGTATTGTTTTCTACTAGGGACAACCAGGGGAGTCCAGGAAAAAACGAGCCGATGTATCATCTAAACGTAAGAAGAGACAAACTCCTCCAGTGGTTCCAGAATTTACTACGATTCCAGAGTATAAGTTCCAAATGGAGTGTTACAGTATCTCTACGTTTCCGGTACTATCCCTCCATTATTTCACAGTAACAAAGATAGCTCTGAAAAAAGTATTCTTAATCTAATGGTTAAACTAATGTCCTTTTCAGTTAACGCATGCTGCAGCTCGCGACATGTGCGCAAGTAGGGGATGGAATCTCTTCTCAATAGATTCTCTTACGGAATGGACAAAAGTAATGCCACTGTTGGTTGACGGTTTCAACATGTCGTACTGGACTTCCGCAACCGATGAAGAAACTGAAGGAGATTGGAAGTGGTATGCAACCTGCGATAAGGTAACTGCTGGCAATTTCACACCCGGAGAACAAAATTCTCCTACGAAGAACTGCCTGGCTTTGGCTACCGGTAATGCAGCTGATATTCAAGGCTACGTTCCAACGAATTGCAATGCCTCTTTGCGTTTTGTTTGTGAAAGAGCCTCACTGTTTTGTACACCTGTTACACTTGACAATCTCACCCTCGGAGGCAACACCCGTCGTCATCGAGATGTGACTTCCTTCAACATTACCACCGATTTCGATAAACCCCGGAATAACCCTAAGCGTAAGAATGGTAGCGATAGCATTCCATAAATTTGTACACTTGGTTTATCAATATTTGATCTGTTTTTTATCCAATCAAATTAAGTATTTTTGCTTCCGTTTATATCTAAATGACTTTACGTAGGTATCTTCTTTTTATTTACAACTTACTCCCCACTTTAATCAATCTGAATTTAATTAAAAATTTGATCACGTATCACGTTACTTCAAACCTCTAAAGACCTACACTTTTTTAAATCTCAAAGCGACCCAAACTACATATTAATTGAAGTTTGTGAAAGGAACGTGCAAAATCCATAAGAGGTTCTATAAATAGGTAATATTGATACATACTAGATACTCAATGCCGAATTTTCGATGAAAAATGGTACGATGAATTACAGATCAGTAGAATAATTTAGTGCACTTTCATTGTTACTTACAATACACTCAACAAGTTCGTTGGTTCTCTGTGCTAATAAAAAAGCCAACGCTTCATTAATTAGTCATACTTACCGGTGTAGAAACGCGTGATTTAAAACCGGTACTGGCCATACAAAGTTTTGAGACCATGAACTGTAATTGCAAATAAAAAATGTAATTAATCATAGTTTATTTTATGCCTTCATGAAGTTAATACAAGCATGGACTGGAGTCTGGGAAACGACGTGGAAATGTCGGAAGACAGGGAAATCGGGGGTACTCGAATGGCAAGAAACGTCATGTTTAATAGGTCTTGTTATTACATTTCAACTGGGGGAGAAATGAACGAGGTTAGTATCCATACCGTGTTTAGCGATAATACTGTGAATAGATAATAATTTGATGAACAATAATTTAAACTTGGCAGAGTGTCAATAATGCTGATTCCCTGATTTAATGATTTTCAGGGCGCATGGGCTTCAGCCAAAGATATTTGTGTGGAAAATCATAATTCGGATGTTATAGCAATTGAAAATGCAGCGGAATTCAACTACGTCTGGGGTATAATTAACGCCCATCATCTATCCGAAGACCAAAGCGCAACAGAAAGCCTTTATTGGACATCCGGAAATGACATTGTGAAAGAGAATAACTTTATCTGGAGATCAACATGTTTACCAATCACGTATACTCCCTCTAAAACAACTTTCAATCAAGAAAACAATGAAAAAACCAATTGCGTGGCTTTCCATTGGTCCTACCAGAGCAGCAAATTCAAACTAGTGCCATGTGACACTTCGCTTCCCGTCATCTGCAAAAGCAAGGAATCAAGATGTCGATTCCCCCTTCCGAGACCGAATCCCGTATTGAATTATACAATAGGCTAGCTCAGTGAGGAGTTATTAGTGGTAGAATTTTTATTTTACTTCCACAAAACTTCTAACCAAAGCCCCGACTATCAGTGTAAATATTGGCTCGTCACCCCGGCCATCATTTGAGACCGGATATTTTTAGCAACTAAAAAAAGTATGCACAAGAAAATGTTTTTAATGTATTCGAATCTTTGTTGCATAGTTTAGATCACGGAAAAATTGATAAACAATTCGGAACTAAATCTTGAATTGGTCCAATTTGATTAATTCTCGTGCTCACTATAAACGACACCATTTCATTTAGTAGTATGTGGCTCTTTTAGTCTTCTACTTCATTGCTAATGTCTCGATAGTATTATTGAGCATGTCAACTGACTCACCTTTTGCATTATATTTTATTTATTCCGATGGAAACTCGAATAAACTCTAGAAATGGGGAGCTTTACGTTTGTAGTAACATGACATTGTGTAGGCAGGAACCGGCCATTTTAAGAGGCAGGCTAAGTTTACAGACTGGCTATCTTCAGGTTCTCCTTCTCGCTTAATTGTATGACTGTCCCGGACCGAATATTTTTAGAGGCAGGCTCTTATTAAAAGTTTTATGGTAGTTGTACATGCGATATATGACATACACTCCACACTTGACAAAACTAAAATACAAGTGTATTTGGAAATAAATACAACTACGAGGTATAAATTAAACAATTTTAAATTAGAAAAAACGATATCTAAAACGCCTAAAGTCTAATTTGTTTTAGTATAGTTAAGGACTCATCATGAACGCAGTTTGGGTCAATATTAAATGCATTAAAAATAAATCATTGACTGAATGATGTGCTCGAGACGCACTTTTAATTTGTTTTAGATGCATAGATGTACTTTTATTAAAAAAATTTGCTTCAGATACACACAGACTGTGTTCAAGATGAGTCCGTAATTACACTAAAATGGTAATGGATTAGATTTTTGACCACCGAGATGAGCCAATTTTTACCGTGTATACACTGTAAAAAATAAAGATGCATTTAAGATAGGGCAAACTGGCAGTAGGGTTTTCATTACTTAGATG
>JAAXYX010000548.1:0-36038 GCA_036851915.1 Ptenothrix huangshanensis | reverse complement strand
CAATCTGGAGGTTTTCTTACTAACGGCAAAGTTCAATCTGGAGGTTTTCCATATTCACCGACGATATATCATTTTCCTCCATGACTCCCTGTAATCCTGCGTGCATACTCACAGTGTAATGAGACAATGACCCAATTGAGCATTCAATCACCATTGTCAATTACAATTAATACGGCAAGTGGTAGAATAATTGGACGATATGCTGTAGTTATATCTGTGTCTATGCTTATATCTATCTGCAGTTGGCTTTGGTTGATGAAAATGACATGAGCGAAAGTAATGAGTAAGTAGCAAGACCTTATTTTCAATTTTAATTTGTAATTTCCACTCGCGAGTACTGTACTATGTATGGTTTCGAGTTGAGTACTAATATCCAGGTCCATCCTTGATTCTCGTCGTCGTTGACTTTGCGCTGCAATAATTATATTTGTCTTTGCATTTGCATTTGGCATTTGAATTGGTCTTTGCCTGTGGTTTGGATTTTGGGTCTCATCGTCAGAGCTGTTAAACGACTATCTGAATTTAAGTGCTATTATTCCCAGCATTTCATAATAGCTCACCCAGAATAATAATTGCTGCGTCGGCTTCGGAATAAGTTTTCTACTACAGCATCAGTATTAGTATCCACAACGTTCTTGACTTGTGTGATGTGTGGGATGTGTGATGGTAAAATAATAAAAATACTGTGAAAAAATTACGCCATTTTTTATTTGTCTCGCCATCAATAAACCAAGTTGACAGATTGAACTCATTCTATCGCAAATAAAAAGGAAATGCATGAATGATTAGGATTTACGATGTCATGCCAGGGAATCACTTACTACAACTACATGGATCATGGAGTATGGAGCATGGTGAAGAACTTCATACTTAAATATATTATGTATGGATATAATTACCGGATAGGATAATGGATATTCGATGCATTCTAACTATTCGGTGTAGTGTCAAATAATCAAAATATTTTCATGGGAAATTAAGAGCTGATGGGAAAAATAATGGTTGCATTTTTTAAATTTGTAAATTATCGCATTCAGTTGAATTTTTTGAAAAAAGGAGAGAAGTTTTTTTTTAAGTTTTCAGTACTTTTTGGCATCTCAGCATTTAAAACAATAAAATGATTGAGTTCCAACAAGAACTTACGAACTAAATTATATTTGCTGTCCTACAAACTGTAGGAAAACTTTAAAAATGTGTGGCTTCAGCAATTTTGAATTTTCTGAAAAGTTAAAACCGAAGGAAAGAAAATTTTAGCAACGCAACAACTTTTAATTGGAAATGAGGATTAGAAAGGGGTATAAAAATATTACATGTACAAACAAAAATAGTCATCAGTGCAAGAGAGCCGAAAAACTGTTTGGAAAGAATTCCATGCTTTCCATCTACTGGTCTTTTTATGTTTCGTTAATAAATTGCCAAGAAATAAAATTCCGTCAATAAAATCTAATCGCTTTACAAAAAGAGAAAATAATCTACACCTTCAGACCCACGAAGAGTCAAAATCATACTACTAACTAGACTTACTACTACCACGGACCAGGGAATAGGCAATGGATCAGCATTGTATTTTAAAATGCTCTGGAAATAAATTAAATCTTATTGCAAGAACAGCCTGTACTAAAATAGCATAAAGGATAATAAACATAGGAGTGCATAACACTTAATAAAGCCTACTGCTGCAATGGAAATCTAACTTGGTCACCAAAGTTGATGACCCAATATCTTCTATTTCATTCTTCATCTCCAAAGCAAAATCAACCATTGATGCTCCTTCAACGTATGACAGTAGTAGATTTTGCTTTTTATGAGCAAACCATATGACTAAAGTATAATTACACATAACTTTGTACACTCCGGACGACGGAGAGAACAAATTAATTTCCTGCATTCCATTTTCCATGTGCTTTACTATTGTGTCCTGCTGCGTGCGCCAATCACAAGACTGAAGAGTTGAGCTGAATTTGCATTTGGCACTTATTAAAACTCCTTATGAAGACACACTATCATTGACTGGGACCTGGTTGCCGTTGTGATCGTTCCCGTTGCACTGGAGTGAAACTAATTGAGCTCATCAAAATTGGCAAACCAAAATCCAAGCGAAAGCTAAAGCTATAGCATTAGCCCTAGCCAACCCCAATATCAATAGCCGGTCGTAATTCATTTTTAATTTTTGTCAGGACTGCCGTGAAGTGACGAACGACAAAGATTCGGTCCCCAAGGATGAAAGTTTAAATACGGAAAAAATGCAGTAGCGGACAATTAAAGTGAATGTGGAAGTGACGAGGTGAAGTTGTTTGCTTCAGATGACTTTTGATCATTCATCTCTTCCCTCTAGTCAGTTCTTCTAGTTTGTTCTGGCAGTCAGTCAGTCAGTCAGTTGTTTGGTTGGGTTCCGAAGGTGCGGGTGAAGGAGGGAGAAGCACGAAGGCTTGGGCTCACTTTTGACTTTACTATCATTTCCAAAACGTTTTCATTTCACTTGTCAATATTGTTTCCCTACTCTTCTTACTTTTGTTGGTTCTCGGTTCTTGCCTGGTAGTAATATCGGCATTTATTTTCACCAGCATGAGGAGCTACTCGTTAAATCGAATGTCATGGGCGATTTTCCTCTGCCTGCTCTCCAGTACTTTTGTTACCGTAGAGATTGCCAAGGGAAACGAACATGATCAGGAAAGCACTGCTGAGGCGAGGTGAGGTTACAACTGCAAGTTAGAGCGAAAAAACTTTAGTGATTATAAAGCTTATACACAATCTAATAAATTAAATACCTGAACTGTAGCCAATTGGAAGATCTTAAGACTGAGGACGTGGTAGAGGCAGACGCGGAAACAACTGAAGGAGATGCAGATTCCGATGCGACACCCACGGCAGAGGAAACTAGTGAAGATTCCACCACGGCTGACGCGGAAGATACACCTGCAGCTGAGAAGGATGACGATTCTGGGGATGAAGCGACCAGTGTAAGTTGATACATTTTTGTGAAACATGAATTGAAAATGCTAAGATTTGTGGGGTTTAGGCACCAGAACCAGAAGCAGCGGCAGCACCAGAACCCGAAGCTGCTCCTGAACCCGAGCCTGCACCTGCACCAGCACCAGCACCAGCGACTTGCGATGTCAGCTCAGTTTCAACAACTTTGTCTGAAAAAATTGAACAGTTGGAAAAGAAAGTTGAATCTCTTGTAAGTCCATGAGTAAAAATATTTACTATTCATTATTTGCTTGTATGACTTAAGTTTATAATGAAAGTATACTACAAACTTGTTCAAGGAATTATGTATAATCAATGTTTTCAAAACGTTCGCACATTTTAAACTTGTTTAACATTTTTTAACCAAGAAAAATAGCAAAGTGTAATGAATTAAGACAAAGTTATTAACATACAACGTTATTCAAAAGTTACAGATTTTAAAGACTTAAACCTAAAGGTTTGTATTTCGTTCTAGTTACAGTATAATTTTTATTACTGGCACTGAACTATCAGGAAAATAATGAAGAGAAATAGACTGCAAGTGATTGATTTTCACATTTTCCAGTTTAAAATTGTTGGATTCGTTTCGAATGCAGTTATGCCGCAAAATCCTTTAAATTACAGTCAAAACTACTTCCAGATTTTATGATTTCTTCTGCAAATTATACTCTAAGGAAATAAGGATTAGGTTTTAAAAATATAATAATAAAACAATGAAAATTCAATTACAGGTATCTCAACTGACTGGAGATATAGAGAGCAAAGTAACGGATCTAAAACAAAGTGTATCTTCAACTCAGGCACCAACATGTCCATCCAGTGACCCTGCTCCAGCCGCTCCAGCTACGGTAAATCCAATCATTATTAATAACTAATTAAGATAGAATTTAGTAACTAGTATTTAGAACAAGTAGGTTGAATTAATAGTTTATGTTTTCAACTTTGCCGTTTTCAATTAAAGCAGCGTTTCAATGAGCGTAAATCTATTAATTACTAAAGTCAGTAGTAAAGTCAATGGTTTTAGATGATAAACAGGATAACTTTTTGTAAATAAAAGTATATCTAGGTTTGAAAATACTGTACACAAATGTACAAAAAAACAATATGGCGAAAATATTACGAGCAACTTCTTCTGATTACTGTTAATTACTTTTGATTAATAAAATACTAATAAAGTTGTGAATATCTCTTGTTAAACCCTTTAAACCCAAACCCTGAAGACGGACGACGGTCAAACTAAAAAGTCACTGGTGGAAAAGAGTTTCGAGGCATGTTTGGAACACCTCTCAGCAAACAATATCCCCGAGGCAATTTCTCAATGGGAAGTAGTTGAAAAGGAAACGTTTGGACCCACAGCTAAAGCAACACTTCTTAAAGACATTCTCTTCCTAGCCTACGACAAATCTAAGACAGCCTGCGCCCGCTTTGTCAACGAACTCCTAAAATCCTCCAAGAAATACCTCCCCCAAGTTTTCGACGTTCTTCAAGATGCCATGAAATTAAACAACGACAATGTTTTCAGCCTAGCCTCTACTATCAAAGCAGAATTAGGCGTTGACTCGAAACTCTATCAAAAGCTTCCAACCTCCGTCCAAGCAGTCACAACGGGGAAAACTATCAAATTAACTTTTATCTGCAAGGGCCCACAGACGAAATTGGAAGTTCATCTTCGAGATGATCAAATGAGTTGGGAAAGAGAATACTGGCCTGTCGTTGCTTCCACCGCTTTCAATCTCAATCATACTAAGGGTGCTCTTTGGACCTTTGAACCGACTGCAAATGGTAATTTTCATCTGAGGAACTCCTGGTTCAACGACTACCTATGGATTGAACCAAATCACCAAAATTTAAGAACTGTCGATGAAGAATACAAAAATCGAAATGGAACGGAATTTAAAGTCGTTTTGAATACGGACTCGACGATTAATCTGCTTTCGGTCTTCCATAAAGATGCACCTATCACTGAAGGATATCCAACGAGGAATACGAGAGATCAGAATAATTTGAGACCACTACGGGTAGATCACGAACACACGCCAATCAAATTCAATGTTGAGCCATGGGGCAAGTAGTTGCTTAACAATTAGATCACAATAACCAATTATAATTATTACTATATACAAAGATGTTGGAAGGTTGAAGAAGGTCGAAGAAGATTACGATTAGAGTATAATTAAATGCAGAACTATCACTCAATACCCTGGTTGATGATACAATGTAATTAATTATTGTTAATATATCATTCCTAGTTAATTAATCAAAGCTAATTACCAACTACCATCATAATCATTATTACTATTTCTAGCTTTAGCTAATTACTCTAGTTGACAGTTTAATTATTGCTTGGGAAAGCTGAATGGTGAATGGGAAGTAAGGGTGGTAAGTCTGAAAAACAATAATTCTTGTACCAATAGTACATAGTATATAAGAATAAATGATTATTCTTGTTTGGTTGTAAAGTTGAAAGTTGGTGATTTGATTGGATTGGATTTGATTTCACTTTACGGTGCTGTGCTTTGGTAGCTTATTTTGCTCTTGCAGTAAGTAATGAATACCTAATTACATTAAAAATAATATTTCTAATCATCTTAGCTCATAATGTTAATCGCATAATATATACCTAATATACTAATATTACTAATTATCCATTTTCTACGGTTTAAAATGAGAGTTGATCAACATGTACATATTATTTGGAAGAAAATAAACATGAAGATCATCCGATACGCAACGATGATAAGCAGTGATTCGTGAGTGCTTGGTTCGAATCAAGACGGTAATTCATAATTTAATTGATAAAGTTTGATTTTTTATCTTGTTTGTTAAAGTAATCATTAAATATCTAAAATAAAGTAATTAAATATATAGTTATTATTAAACACAATTATAAATTACGTGCTAAGTATGCTTTACGAATTCTATTCTATAAAAGTAATTAACCAAAACTTCACTTTGATTTGGAAATAAAGTATCCTTGTTGAAGTAAATAACCAAAACATCTTTTATTTTGGCAACTTCAATTACACAACCACTTGTGACCCTGTTATGCTGGGTGGCTTTGGTTTTGGCTTCCATGACCAATTAAATCAAATTGTAAATAATTACTTTAATTAATTACTACATACGTACCTACTTGTTGCATCTGACTGATGTGATTGCTGCAGTGCTGTGCTGTGACTATGGGATATGATGTGATAAACAGCTGTTGCAAAAGCAGTCATAAAGTAACCTAGCATGAAGGAGCAGTAAGTCAAGGCACGAATTCATACTTAGTTAATTTCAAAAATCTATCCACTCGTGGTTTTCAACAGTAGCGTAACCAGCCATAGACCACGTCGCCTTACAAATAATTTTAAAGCTGCCTTCTTTAAGATTTGCATGAAAAAGAAGCATTTTTTTTGTACAAAAACGACGCAGTTTTTTAAATGCATACAAAAAAGATGCAGTTTTTTTTTAAAAAAAAATTACACTGGATAAGATGCAGTTTTTTAAAATTTTCACACTGGATGAGACCTAGTTTTTTTCAAGCCTACACGAAAAAAATCCTGCGAGCGTTACTGGTTTCCAAACGTGCTTTTATTGTTTCATTTTCCTTTATTTCTCAAAGGTTTAGTCATTATTTGGTACAAAAATATAGTGTAATTTAATTATGTATAAAAAATCATTAATTAATAGCAGAAACATAAGTTGGAATTGACACAGTAAAATCGGTGACCATTATCATCATCAGTGATTATTATCATTATCCTCGTTCCGGTTATAAGTCGACATCGATATCGATTTTGAAGTTGATATCGATACCGATACCGATATAGCACAGGATAATCAGTAGTTCAAGGCATACAGTATATAGTATATTTGTAAAATAATTAGATTTGATTGAAGTGGTCACTCAATCAACTAATTATTAAACCAAATCTATAAGTCCTAGTTTTTTAAGAACGAATATTCCAACTATATGATCCACTTGGCACCTGTCCACTGATTTCGTTATTGTCCACCTCCCAGATTGCATTCAGATTGGGAAATAGGTTTGTTAAGGAATCCGGTCGGTCTCCTGCATGAACATTGGGTGGTCCGGGTAAGTGCTCTTGGCTAATGGGGACTGCTTCAATGTCATTCGTAAGAATCTCAAGATGATGATGCGGTCCCACGTGGACATTTGAGGCTGGATGATCGATGTCGGGGTAGTCGTTGGGTGCAAGCTCTGGTGGGGGTGGGGATGGATGATTTGGATTTGGTGGGATGACTTGGAGTCTATTTTCGTTGAAACGCCCGGGATGTGGGTAGCCAGCGTGGAGATGGTAGGTGGCTCCGGTTAGTGGCCGGTGTTGGGGAATGTCTTCGCGGAATAGTTGGCGTTTTTCTCGGGGAATTAGGAGCGGGAAGGCATTCGCTATTGTGATAAGTGCTAGAAGGATGACAAGGACGAGCTGATTTCCCATTTTAGTTGTTATCTGGGGCTGCATTTTTTGAGGTAATTTAACGAAACTTCTCTGGAAAATGTTAAAATATTTCTATTTATTTTTAATTATTGACTTACGATTAGTAAACAAAGGAAAATCAAAACACGCCACTTTAACCTTTATTCGTATTTCCAGTATTAGCATTCAAAGAAATTTGAAAATATGTATGTATAGATAGGAAATTAAAATTCCGAGACGCTCAATGAATGGAGTGTTAAGAAAAAAAACACGTTCAATAAATGGCTTGTTAAACATACAAAACGTTCAATGAATCAGGTGTCAAAAATGAAAGCGTTAAATAAAACAGGTGTTAAAAATAAATAAATACGTGTTATTAATCAAATGTGAAAATGTAAAGGTGTTACAAATAAAAGCGTTAAATGAATCAAGTATTAAAAATATAAAAAAACGTTCAATCAATAAGATGATAAAAATTAAAAAATACGTTCAACTAATCAAATGCTGTAGTTTAAAAAAATTAATAAATTAAGTTTAATAAATACAAAGCTATGAATGAATCAAGTGTTATCTGTAAAAATGCAAGACTTGTTTGAGTCATGGTTTAAAATGATGTTATTGAATGTTCAATGAATTGGGTATCAAGATTGCGTGAAACTTTATTTTATTGCACCCTCATTATAGAGTGCAAAACGTTTCATTTATAACGCACTGAAGTATGTAAAATCACTAACGGTGAAAATTTTACTCGCTAGAAAATCGCTGTTAAGAACAGGTTAAGTTCAAAAATGTCCAAAAACGTTCAACTTACACAAAATGCAAGAAAACTAAGGCGTTTAAACCCATAATAAAACAAATCACAAATTGGACGTATGTACTTATATGTAATAAATTATGATTAGGTACCTACATGTATATACAAAAAACTTGCATAACCGGCAAGCACAGAAGCAGAAACACAAAACTCCATAATCCCACCAAAATTTTCCTGCAAAATTTAATCTCAATGTTTTCTACGATATCTAATAGTTAATGTAAGAAGTACAATTAATATCCCAAATATCTTTCTAATCCAAAATGCGACAAAACTGGATTTTGTAACATATACTGTCTATTTACATAGACTATCCTCGTGTTTTTTAAAATCAAGTTGTATCTCTCCAACTATTACGTGTTTCCGAAATTCAAAGTAAATTACCTGCTTGACAACTGAGTCCAATCCGAATAAAAAATGTCTCAGCAATCCTTCATATTTATTCACAAATAAATAAACCTTGATTATAATTACACTTGTCAATAAGATTATTTATATTCACTCAAGTTTTCTTTCTCGCTCACAGTTATCCTCTTTAGCTGTCAATCAAATCTTATTTATAAGCACGAACAAAATAGAAACAAAAAATAAAACAGTGTAATAAATATTGTAATGTATCCTCAAATGCTAAAATCTTCTTGACTCGATGACCACTTGCGATCTCGTGTCCCCTCTTGATATGAATGATCCAAAATTCGACTGGGCAAAAGGAAGTAAGCTCTTAAGGAACTCACTGATTCGCAACTTGAACAAAAATCCTAGTGGGATATACCACACCACGTTGTATTCAGCCGCACCGTCCGCCGTCCTGTACTATGTTTGATCCTATGCGATGTTATAGTATGCTATATACTACTAATATACTATGGTATGGTATGCTATGTAATGTTAATCTAATCTAACAATAAGCCAAGTCAATCCAAGTTAAAAGCTAGGCTAACGAGTAAAAGCTAAGCTAAGCTAAGGTAAGCTAAGGTAAGGTAAGGTAAGCAAACATGCATGGGCAATCTCACATCACAAAATGCGTATGTACCACTGGCCAATTTCTAATTGTAACATTTGTACACATTTTGTACTTTATTGTGTTTGTGTACCACATCTGCAATATTTGTGAAACAATCATAACAACCATAGGAGTGTATAAACATGGGTATCTGTATCTACCTGTGGCTACTCTGCCTATACATATGTATGCATGTACCTCACTCACAGCGCGGGTTCACTTGTGCGAGCAAACCTCATGGAGTGAAACTCACACAAGAACAAAACAAGCCAAGATTGTATGCACCGCAGTTTGCACTATCTGCACATTTAAACAGTGCGAAGAAAAAAACATGCTGAATGCATTCCAGCTACATACATACGTGTGCAGAAAAAATTAAAATCAAAATCAAATAATAAAAGTTACATAGATATCGCTATGTATCTTTAGTTAAGATTATGATACTATAGGTACATAGGTATAGCATATCTGCTCTACATATATTTATTCCACTAATTAGTTCCACTCAAATCTTATTTTCCATATATCTACATTCTTTTAACTTGTGATGTAACTATCGAGCTCGGCTTCGAAAAACTAAGAGTAAATGCTTTATTGTCAGTCATCAGTTGATGTGAATGTGAACTAGCAAAAAAACTCACCATTTTTATTTGCCTTACCTGTAGTTCTCCTGCCGTTTGCCGTGCCGTGCCGGCACGGTTAGTACAGCATGACTTTGACAGATATGTAAAAAATCCAATAAAATGAAGTCATAAAAGTGGTGTGTTATGTATATGTGTACACTGTAAAAAGGCGAGCATTTAAAACGCTAAAGATAAAAAGTTCGTATTTAATACAATGATTATTTAGGCACAGTTAGCATGCGTCTTAAGCTTACTAACTAAGATTAGCAACTAAAACGCGTCTTGTAGTTCAAAAATTTTTTGATTCAAAATAATAGAATAAGAAATTTCTAAACGTTTTAAATTTGTAAACTGCTTAAATAGGATATTTCGCAACCTAAATTGCAAGTTTATGAAAATTTGAACCTTTATGAAATGGTGTTTTTTTACTTTCTTTTTTACTTTTTTCAAATCGTGTGTTTATGAAATTTTGAACGTTTTTGAAATAGCTTGTATATGAAAATTTGAATCTTTTTGAAGTAGTGATTTTTTAAAATTTTGAACTTTTTGAAATAGCGTGTTTATGAAATTTAGGACTGTTTTGAAACATCAATCTTTTGAAATTTGAGGCATTTTTTAAATCATGTGTTTTACAATTGTGAACTTTTAAAGACTTAATTCGCATCCAAGATACATTTTGAATGCGTTTGTGTCACACTTAAGATATACATATCCCCGCGTTCATAATTAAAAGTTGCTTATGACGTTTTATTTGCCTTTTTACCAGCGTTGAGAATCTTTAGTTTTACAGTGTACCCATAGCACAACATGTCTTTATACATAACATAAAGTAGCTAAATATTGCTTCTTGTGCCTATGTAGCTAGGCACATTTAGGTAAATAATTAATTGCGAAAACTTGCATAAAAAGAGTATGGAAAAATGAATTTTATAAATTCGCAGAATGCGTGTAATTACTGTACCATAAGACCACGCAATATTCTTATTGCTCTGATATTGCCTCGCCGTACTTATTCTATTTAGTAATACTGCTCAATCCACTTAGTATTCTTAGCCATACATAAATATTTCTACTCCACATTTGCATGAATGTGGTTATTTTCGCTCGTAGAATTGTCATTGTCGTTGTCGCTGTCGAGCCTTTGAGACATCCCGTGAATTTCATGTATTTCTGAATCTCATAATAGCATTGCACTGCACTGCACCACATTGCCTTGGGTTGGAGTTTGAGTGTGCACAGTGACATTTTTAATTTTTGTAAAAATTGCAGAAAAATTGCAAAAATTAATTATTTATGAGGGCATTATTATGGCAATTAAGTAAATGTAATGGCTTTTAGCCCTGTAATGTGCTTTACTTTAAATTAATCTTGATGAGTTTGTAATGCAATTCCATTCTTCCATTTCATATTCATACGCTGCACTGTAAGTATAATGCTGTGCAATGCTGAGCTAATGGAAATATATGTGTGTGCTATCGCTACTGTTTATCACCATTATATGTCACAGGACGATAGAGAATAGCTGAAATGTTCTGAGTGTAATGTTTTCAATGCATCACTTGTGACTTTTTGATACTTGAGCAAAAGCAATGATATGTAATATTACAGCCTTGCAGTCACAGTTCAACAATTATCACAGCATGCGACTGCAGGCCAGGCACGGCAGCAATGATAGCTGATCCCTAGATGTCTTATGATTATATGGAGGTGTTACAATTACAAAGGAAGACAAAGACAGAAGGAGGCTGACAGCGGATCGGAGATGCAGAGCAGAGCAGCTATTATGTAGTCAGAGACAGAGGCAGGAATGAAAGAGACAGAGTTTGAGTGTTGAAATTAATCTGTCATTTTTTACTCACAATTTTTGCAATTAATCACACATGTTTGGGTGAGTGCTTTTTTGTCTTGGTGAGTGCTGCATATGGAGATCAAAGAGGGTGAATAGGGTTATGTTATACGTGGATTTGACAACGCGTAAAGACGGAAATTTTGTAAAGATTTTTTAGAAGTAAGGAGTTAATTATCAAGCTGTTTCTGAAAGGATGTCAAATGTCATATGAATACAGTGTAAAAAGTTAAGAATCTTACAACTGAAAAAATGCATTTACATAAAATGGTAAATATGTAGGCGTATTTCGCCTAATTATTAAATTAATTAATAAATAATTATTAAATTACACTTTTTCAAGCTTCAAAATTTGAAAACCACTTTTTCAAGTTTCAAAATTTCAAGATATTTCAAAATTTCAAAAATAATTTTTCAAAAAGTTGAAAATTTTATAAACAAGTTTTTTTTAAAAACGTCAAAAATATAAAAACCACACTTTTTTAAGAAATTTCAAAAACATTTTTTCAAAAAGTTTTACAATTTCAAAAACACACTGCCTAGAAATTTTAAAATATCATAAACACGCTTTTTCAAAAAGCGAAAAAATCGAAAATATCAAAATCGCACGTTTTTTGAGAAATTTCAAAAAACTTTTTAAAAAATTTTCAGTTTTAAAAAATCACTCTTTTACAAAAAAATACAATTTCAAAAATTTTCGCAATTTTTAAAAACACATTTTTTCAAAAAAAATTTAAAATATAACAAAACACTAATTCAAAATAGTTCAAACTGTCATAAACGCTACGCAACTTGGACTACGAGATGCACATTACTTTACACCTCTAATTTTTCCACTAGGTTTTGGGCGTTCTAGATTATTAGTAATCAGTTTTTACCTACTTCTTTATGAAACCAAATAGTATGAAAAAAGCTCTAAAGGTTGCTAATGATTCATCAAAATGGGTTAACTGCATGTTGTTTACCGTATGGAAACTATCTCATGTATTTATTCTTAGTAAGTACAAATATATAAAAAATATCTTTTTCTTATGCGTTTCATTGCCTCATTTTTACTCCTATAAAACGATGAAAAACAGCAAAAAGGTTTTTTAAAGATGTTGTAATCCTCCTAATTAAACATTAATGCGTTTACATACAAAGCTTAATAGCATAATATGTATATATATTATATGATGACTTGATTAAAACTCGGTACACTCTCCGAAGTAAAATCTTAAAATAATCCTGTGTGCAGCATTGCAGCTGTAGCTCATCTTTTAATCATCCTTATAGTAGAGAGCACAGTAACAGATGGGTAGAAGAGTAGTATTATTTCATAGCTGGGACTTTGGAGAGTGCACATACAAAAGGTTGGAGGTTGCAAAGCCACTTTTTTAGTTCTTCTACAAGGTGCGAAAAGGCTTAGTTAAAATACCTTTTAGAGTACGTTCTAATATCTACTAATTAAATTCTTTTTGATATCTGCCGCAAAGAATGCCCATATGTAATTATATTTCAAAGCATTCCAAACCCTGCTTTAAAAACAATATTTCCAAAAAATGCAATATCGTCAACTAAGAATCTACATGTTTTTGAAAATACGACATCAAATTAATCAAATGTATATTTACCTACGTGCATTCGTTTAACAAATGAGAAACACCTATTCATAAATGTGCCTTTACATTTTGACGCAAAGAAGCCTAAAATGCAAGATGAATTACATGTTTCAATTTTTTGACGACAAATTTTGAATGTAAACAAGCTAAAGTTGTTAAAAAATGCAAACCCCGTTTCCATTTCATAATTCTGCAAAAGTAAACACATCATAAAACAAATCAAAGTTTTTGCATCATAAATCAAAATGAACTGCATTCTAACAAACAACCTGTAATCGTCTTTAGACAGTAGCGACCGCAGGATTTGTTTTTGTGTAGGCCTGGAAAAACTTCATCTCATCCAGTGTAAAATTTAAAAAATTGCGTCTTCTCGTGTAAACTGTAAAAAACTGCGTCTTTTTGTGTAAATTTAATAAAGCCGTGACGTTTTCATCAAAATTATAAAAAACCGCATTTTCTTTGTCAAATAAAAAACTCTTTTACGTGGTTTCAAAAATAGCGTCGTTATCGTTTACATTTTAAAACTGCGTCATTTTCGTGTAAATTTAAAAAAACTATGTGGTTTTTGTGTAAATTAAAAGACAGCGTATTTTTCGTATAGATTTAAACAAACCGCGTCTTTTTCGTACAAATTTAAAAAAACCGCGTCAAGTAAATTTTAAAAATTTGCATCATTTTCGTGTAAAATTAAAAATGCTTCTTGTTTGTGCGAATCTTAAAGAAGGCAGTGCAGTTTTAAAAATCCTTTGTTAGGCCTAGGCCTATGTGGCCAACGCCAAGTTACGCTACTGTATTTAGAACGAAGCTACCACAGTTTTTTTATTTACACAGTATGCACTTTGGACATGTAAGATATTCCGTATGGAACAATGAGCCATGAAATATATGACACACACACGCTACAAGAGTTCTTGAGCCGACATTAACTGTATACACAAGTAGTCTTTAGTGTCTTGGACTGTCAGTCAAAGCCAAAGCGAGGAAATAATAAATTGTTCTAATAACTAACACTGCTCCAAAGTTTGATTGTTTTCCCATTTTTTGTGAATTTTGCAATGAGGATATAAATCATAAAGCACATACAATACAACTATACAGTGAAATGCAACGCTTACAACGCGCAAGTAATTATGCAACACAATAAAGCATAACCAAAGCAAAGCCGCAAGCTTTATTGCTTTCACATACTGCAGATATCTGTTACATACTTACTCGATTGACTTTTCATTTTCGTCATTATTAATACAATGTCACTGTACTATCTGCAAAAAGGAAATGTATTTGTACTCGGAGTTACTTTTAAAGACGATAATTATGGATTGAGTATTGGCACGCTACAGCCTTACATTTAAATGTACAATTAATTTTGTTTAAGTATCTAATCCTTCACACCCTGTTTATCTACAGTGCTATTTAGGACTACTATTTAGCATTTGTGGGTAGAGTTCGTGGTTTAATCATGTCTTTGATTGAGTGGTCAAATCAAGTCAAGTCGAGATAAGAATTTAAACAAGAGAAGTCAAGTTAGCTCGCGGAAGTACTGCGGAAGAAATTAGCTATAGAATCAGTGCAGTGTTATCTCCATCAGTCATGCTATAGAGTACATGTTGCTGTCAGCCAGTAGCGCCAGCAGGAATTTTTTCATGGAGGCATGGAAAAATTGATCTCATCCTGTGCAAAATCTTAAAAAACCTACACTATATCTAGTGTCAATATCTGTAAATTATAAAAAAAATTGAGCCATTTCGTTTAAATTTAATAAAAAAAACTGCGTCCTTTCGTGTAAATTATACAAATATTGTGTCGTTTTGTGTAAGTTAAAAAAAACTGCATCTTATCTAGTGTCAATTATAAAAAAAACTTGCGCCTTCCCTTGTAAATTTAAAAAAGCTGCGTCTCTTTCGTGTAAATTTAAAAAACGGCGCCTTTTTTGTGTACATTTTTAAAAAAAACTGCGCCTTTATTGTGCACACTTTTAAAAAAAGGTGCGTCTTTTTATGCAAATCTTAAAGTTCGTAGTGTATTTTTAACAATCCTGTGTGGCCTACACCGAGTCACGCTACTGCTGTCAGCACATACGTACATAGCACCATATTTATAGTATTTAGTTAGTTAGAGTGATGAATTAAAACAGTTGCTATACACAATTGTACCTATAAACTATTTAAGTACAATAAAATTCTGTTTTGACTGAATTAATAATATCAGCAGAGCAGAAAGATGGAAACAAGTAAAGAAGTGACCACCACATACTTAGCGGTTGTTTGTTCACCGTTCAATAATTTTCACAAATGCTTCATTCTTCTGTATTTACATTCTTTTCCTATTTTCTTGTTACCTTTTACATATACATATGCGTTATATAGTGCCTCAATTAGACTACGAAACAATGAAACAATACATGGCAAGTTATAGAATATAATAATTACTTTTTACCTACGTATGTATTTTTTGAAAATTGGAGGAAAGTAATGGTGGTTAGTTGTTGGTCTTTGGTCTTTGGACTTCTGCCTGTTTTTCATGAAAGTACACTGCAAAAACTGGTACATCTAAAATAACCAAAATCAAGTGTTTTTAACTTTAGTTAATTATGAACTCGATCAGAATTCAGAATATATTCAAATTTTAATCTTTGCAGAATCTCTAAAACAAATAATTTTGGCTGTTTCAAACTGCGTTCAAAACTTATACTCATATGTACTAAATATGAGTAGGTAGATTCTTGGCGTGTTAGATTCTGTTTTAAGATTCTTCAGTTTTTGCAGTGTACTAATAATCATAATATTCTGACTGAAATGTAAGTCAAGAGTTTGGAGACGGGAATCGCGAAAGTTTTGTGTTAAATCACTCGACCGTGAGAATGCATGGACATGGACAAGGACCTCGTAAAAAACCATTAACTTTAAAGATAATAGTAGTAAATTGCAATTTTTAATGTACCTATTTTAATTTGTGCATATGTTTACAGGTAATCTGCATTGCAATTTAGTCGTCCAGGTTTAAATCCTTCTATATGCATAGGTAATCGATAAAAAAGGGGTATTATCATGTATCTGTGCTTTAAATATAAAACAATAATGATAACAGTAATAATTTTTGCTCTATATTAAACAATAAGTTGTGATTGTAATAGCAATAAGGAAATAATTTAGTTTCTGTTATTGTCTATTATTTAATTGTTGAAGATATTTTCACAGCTTTGAACATGCTTTTCACTGCAAAAACTGATACATTCAAAATTCCAAGAGGTTATGTGTATTTTTTTTATAACTGTGTTAACGCTTCTAAGTTGTATCGACATAATTACATATAAAGTGCACTGCCTAAAAAGCATTTTAATGGATTTTAGCGACTGCATTTTTAATTATGAAAAGAATTATGATTGGATTTTTGGCACTCTACGACTATAAATATGCATAAGAAAAAATAACATGATTCCTTATGAGACGCTGTATAGCAAAAATAACATGGACCCTTATGAGAAACGATATAAGAAAAATAACATGGTCACTTACGGTTAGCGATCTAACAAAATGGCACGGTCCCTTATGAGAAACTATATAAGAAAAAATAACATGATTCATTATGAGACGCTGTATAACAAAAATATCATGGTCCCTTATGAGAAACGTTATAAGAAAAATACCATGGTCCCTTATGAGAAACGATATAAGAAAAATACCATGGTCCCTGATGAGAAACTACATAAGAAAAATAACATGGTCCCTAATGAGAAGCATTGTAAGAAAAATTAGCAAGGATCCTTTGTATGTATGTATATCATGTTATAGTTACTAAAAACCCTTGAAATTCCAAAGTTCCGAAAATGAAGAATCAATCAACATGTATTTGAAAAACAAAATAAATATAGCAAAAAGTGCATAAAATCATGCAATGCAATATGCAATCTCATTATTGCTACACGCAATACCCTAATGACTCTACAAGAAAGGTTATTGTATAACAATTATTTTTTGCGTTCTATAAATACGTATGTAGATAATACAGATACCATCTTTTACCCTTGTACAAAACGAAATTACTTTTGGCGAAATCAGCTTTTCCACATCCATCAGACTATAATTTCCTCTCCATTTCTACATACATATTATATAAGCACGTCAATATCCTACCTCCTAAAGGTAATTGTAATTGCTAATCGGTGTCGGCACCCTTTACATCAAAGAAAATCAGACAATCTTATTACCTGGAAGCACTGCAGAATCAAGTTAAAAGTAAATAGCTGTATTAAACACTATCCCTACATGAATTCGAATGATACCATTTTCTATTCCACTATTACCTAGACTATTACTTGCCTAATCATAATGATATGGATTTTTCTCCATTTTTTTATGAGGAAATAAATTAATACGATTTTTTATGCATTCATGCCTACGCCTCTGCATATACCTACAGGTAAGAACATGTGTAGGTAGTTTATATGTACGTGCTTAACTCTAATTGCACCAACTAATCGTAAGTACACCATGCCATGCATGTATGTAAGTAAGTACAAGAAACATTTCACAGTTTCACAATTTTACAATTTTACCATTTTACGCTTGCACTACTCCACACCTAATTACGCTTAATTATAATTATAATGGTAACCTTATCCATATACTTTATTCTCCTAACACTATATTACCGATACCTGTCCTGTGTGTACAGTTCATGTAAGTTCAGCTTACCTTTTGGAATTAAACTTGAAAAGCAGTGAGACTAGTACTAATAATTTAAATAATGTCGACCAACCACTTTTCGAGGTTCACTCAAATGAACGAATTTAATAACAAATACAGAATTACAGAGAGAATGGAGAAGAAAATAAAACCAGTCACGACGCAGGTAACTTACACATTATTAGTACGCAGTTGTAAATAATTGACCAATTTTGAGTATATTTGATAGCTGCCTGCATGGGTCTCAATCAAATAATTAAAATATTAATTACGGCGAAAGAATTATATTTATGTAATTATACATACAGTATTGTAATTATATGTAGAACTATACGTCGCCGTGCAAAATTTCGGATCAATTAAATTAGAGATTGTTTTTTACTGTCACGATTAATTTGCAAGAATAATTTTGATGGACGTATGCATAGGGTGAGGATTGCGGAAAGATCCTGATATTAATGATTTTAATTACGTTGAAGCAATTAAAGAAAGCGACTTCCGCTGATTCTTGTATTTTATTGTATTCTGATTTTAAATAAATAAATGAAAAATTGGAAGAACTAATGTGTTGGTACACTTTAAAAACTAAAACACCTAAAACGCTATAAAAAATACTCACATTTTGTGTAGGTAATTATCAGCACAGACTGAATACATTTCCCATTTTATCCCTTTGGGAATGTAATTATGTATTAATAAAAGCAATAATTTTACTACCTTAAAAATAAAATAAAATTCAGTTTTCGACGATTTTTATATTGTGAAAAATGTAATTTTTTCTGGTTTTGAAACAAGGGAAATTTACAATTTTTGAAATTCCAAAACTCATATTTTTAAAATTTGACGTTATTCTTACAAAAAATGTGTTAGAAAAAATGTCAAATTCCTGATACACGCAATTTCAAAGATGTCAAAATATTTTTGATTACACTGTTTCAAAAAAGTCTAAAATTTCATAAACTCGCTTTTTCAAAATATCCAAAATTGCATACACGCACTTTTTCAAAAACATTTAAAAATTTATAAAAACTTTTTCTAAAACGTTTAAATTTCGTAATCACGCTTTTTCAAAAGCATCAAAAATTGTATAAGCACAATTTTTTAAAAACGTCCAAAATTTCATTAACACGCTTTTTCAAAAACGCCTGAAAACATTTGGAACGATTTTTTTTAAAATCGTATTTTATATAAATATGAACGCAGATAGGATGCGTGTGAACTACAAGTACAGTGCATTTAAGAATTTATAATAATATCGTATATGAATCTCATTGTCGAAGTTGTATTTTAATTCGTTTGTACTGCATTTGAGATGCATCCCGAACGCTTTCATAGTTATACTAAATACGAGTAATTTTGATATTTCATGTGTCCTTTTTTGTTTTAAGGTTCTTTAATGTTTAAGGTGTAATCTAGTTATGCAGTTGTTTTTATTGCTCCCTACAATGACAAATAGTAACTGCATTATAATTACACACTGAAAAATGCTGACGTTGACGCTCTACAATCAAAAAACGAAAACAAAATAACAAAAAGTCACAAAAAGCAAATAGAAAGGCTTTTGTTTGTTCTTTTTTTGTAAAAAGAGATTACTATTGTTTTTGCATTGTTAGTTTAAAGTTAAAGATTTGTTGATTTGTGATTGTGATGCTATTGCTAAAGCGTCAGTTGGATTCTTGCCACTGAAGTTTATGGCTCTTTGAAGGTTGAGTTACTTTAAAGTTTAAACTTTGAAGCAATGACAGTGATAAATGGTTGTTATCTTTTCGCATGTAAGTCAAGTTTCAAAACTGTCAAAAGATTGTTTACGCGTGGAATTTACTACACTGAATGGGAGGTCCAACTAAAGTAAGGTACGTAGTTTTATCCTCGTGAGTTCCACATCATGGAAACTTATACACTAGAAACACCTGCACATACCAAAGTAACGAGATTTGTTCTAAACGGCCGATAAGCCATACATAAAACTCATAATTAATTAGGAATTATTGGATGGAATTGTGTAAATTATCAGTATAGATAATCTCCACTAACGTTGGTCAATTTATTCAAATCACAACATCTTGGTTCTGCGTGGCATAGATTTGAATTTGGAGTTCAATTTTAGAATTTAGTTTGCATTTGAATTTGAAGCGTGCTGCAACGTGTCTTTCGTAAACGAAAGAGTATGCCTAATACATCTAAGAAATCGCATGCTTGTTTGCTTTTTAGCAAATGTGTAGGTTATTGTCACTGTCATTGGCAAAGCTGCGTTTGCACCAGATATTTGGTATCATTAAATAGAATAATTTTGGCACTATGTAAGTAAGTAAATTAAGTTAATGCTCTGTTTAGCTGTAATGACGCACGTACATATGTATGTATACCTAGGATATTGTTTCCGAGACCAATCACGACATATAATTACCTATGAGTAGGTACTCATTTTATTAAAAGTTAGTATACGCACAATGTAATTGTAATTTTTGACCTTTACCGCAGGGGAACTGTCGTTCTATGCAAATGAGTCTCTTTATTTTTGAAAAAATCTAATGATTCGTGACTGCATCTTATCTAGTGTCAATTATAAAAAAAATAACACCTTATCCGTGTAAACTTAAAACAAAATGCGTCGCTTTCGCGTAAAAGACTGCATCTAATTTGTTTACATTTTTTTTAAAAAAAAAATGAACCTTTTTTCGCGCATTTTTAAAGAAGGCAGCGTACTTATTTTTTTAAATTAAAATATATATAGGTACTTACGTAATTACTTCTATAAAATCCGATGGTCTGGATCCTACCATTACCATGCAATGCGCTTACAGCCTGTCGCCGTTTAATTTTAAAAGAAATTGTCATCAGGCAAATTAAAAAGTGTGTAGTACTATGGGGAATACGTTACGAGTTTTAGTCTTTAATACTAGAATCAGCCATAAATATGAAATAATTATACCAAGGGCTGCAGTTTCAACCACGTCCTAGGTTGTATATGTGAATATCGTTATTACTTTTTTCGAAGTAATCGAATCTTATTCCCTGCATAGTTTAGTCCTAGGTTTTTCATTTAAGAGCATTGCAATTCTTATTTACAAGAATCTCGAACCGGAGGAGCAATTTTTTTACCTTTCGAGAGAGGGAATTTTATTATGTACAGAGATGGATGTTACATTCAGCAAATCACAACATAACTGCAGTTACACAGTTAGTCCACTTATCCAAAAATGTTTAAGCGACGTGAAATCGTGACAAATGTATCCCTCAAGGATGCGAAACAACTTTGTAATTTTCCTATAGCATTTATTTCCGTTTTACTACCTATAAGACTTGAAAACAAGAAATGTGTTTCTGGTCAAAAGCAATTTATAGCGAAGTTCCAAAAACATTATCCCAATGTATTCCTAGAAAACCTGTGCGGCCGTCCCACGATCACGATAAACGAAAACAAATTCTTTCATTCATAACAACTCGCGGTAGCAGTCTATCATCAATATAATTGTCAATGACGTTCAATCTGAACAAATAACAACCAATAACAAGACCAAGATGATTGTTCTTGTCAGAACTAAAATAGAATATGATTGTAATTTCAACACACACAGGTACGCCTACACTCACGCCTTTCTTGTAATTAAAACCATATCTTTACTTAAGTGTATTCTCTTCAACCTGCTCCAGGTGAAGCACGAAATGTAGCCTGCAAGAGTAAATAAAGTAAGTCCAGCTGAAAGTGTTCTACCAACTGAGATTTTTGTGCTTCGTAATTTTTTTATCGGAATAAAAAATGTCAACTGCAGGGGCTTGTGAGAGGAGAGTTTTGTTAGGATGGAGTGGAAGTCTAATCCTTTGGTTATTGACGAGTCAGTGTGTGCTTTTGGATACAGTTCTTGCCAATTCGGGTTTTAGCAAGAGACAATTCCCTGGAGATATGGAGGCGGGAATTCAAATGGGATCTTTGGAAGGAGGAATGATTCCTTACGATGGAGGAATGGGACCTCTTGGCGTAGGAATGGTGTCCCATGGTGGAGGCATGGGACCCTTTGGTGGGCAAATGGGGCCTTTTGGCGGAGGAATGCAACTGCCTGGTGCAGAAACAATTCCTTTTGGAGAAGGAATGATTCCGGTTCCTTTTGACGGAGGAATAGGACATTTTGGCCAAGGAATGGTACCGTTACCGTATGATGGAGTGCCGGGACCGTTTGGAGGAGGAATGGAACCATTTGGAATGGAAATGCTACCTGTTCATGGAGAAATGGCAGGCGGTCATGGAGGAATGAATCCTATGGAAACATACGGAGGTCAGATTCCAATGTCTCTATCACTAACAAACACATATCCTGGTCACGAAGCCGGACCCCAAAATTCTGGGCCGTCTAGACAATACATTGAGCCGCAGCAGGAGCAGCAACAGACAGAGCCGGAGAAACCGCAAATACCATTACAACAGCCTCTTTACCCACCTTACGGTCTCAAAGATCCCACTTTCAGCATTCAAACCGGCTTTGAAGGATTTCTGGTAGGCACAATTTAAATGATTTCGTTTTAAATGCATTATTTTGTGAGGTACTATGTAATTAATTGCAAAACCTCAAATTCAGGTACCACATCCTTATTTCAACCTCTTGCCTTGGATTATTGAGGGATTCATTATCGGGGTTGTGGGCATTATTATTACCTGTGCTACTGTTGCGGGTATCGGAGCCTTCTTTGCCTGGTTGGCGGGTATCGGAAACATTGCTGAAATGGACGCCGCAGCGAGATTATTCCCTCCGAATTCACATTCCGTTTTTGGGGAGCATTTGAATCATCTGTCAAAGTCTATCAAGGATGCTCTGGATCGCTGATTGATACTATCATTATCTCTAGCTCCCACTATCTAGTTATTACAAGAATTATTTATTTATTTTCTTTTACTGGTAATATTTATTCCGACGAAACCATTGGATTTTTTTCATTCTTGGAATTTCACGACAAATAAATCAATCAATGATTATTATCAACATGACAGGTTGAACAACTTTAAAGTAGCTAAAACAAACTATCCTTCATCCGCAAGCTGAGTTTTAGAAGCTGGTGCAACTCATTCCTTCTAATTGATCTAAAACGTCGTTTATTTTATCTTAAAAATCGAAGTGAATGATGATCTCATTTTTAGATTGAATTAAAATTACTTTTTTTTTTATTATATTATCAACTAATTCTAATCGTAAGTGTAGTTTTGAATATCGATGTTAAATTTCGACGCTGTTTAGAATAATACTTATTGCGGTAGGAACCACATCGTAACAGAGACAAAAACTTTTCATACTTAAAAAACTGCGAAATAGTAAAACACATAACAATTATCGTTGCAGACAAATGTACTTATTGGAAGTATAATCTAAAATATAATATACATAAGCACAACATTTCTTTCAAAGTTGTTTATAGTTGCATACGTACATATATCTGCGTTACAGTAAAAACCACCTAACAATAACTATTTCTTAGTAAAATCACCCTGAATTTCTTCCAAGCTTTTGCCTTTAGTTTCTGGAATGAAGAAGAAAACGAAGATGGCACCCATAAGGCAAATCCCACCAAAGAACCATAAAGCTCCGTGGTAGTCCAAGGCATTGATTAAATCCCCAAAGAAATAACGCCTCATCAAGAATTCTATTCCCCACTTTAGCGTTAATAGTATGCCACAAGCGATGCCTCGGACATTCTGAGGAAGAATTTCAGGCTGCAATTGAACAATCAAAAATCATACAATTAGTGGAGGTGAAAAATATGACGATAATGTGGTTCCAAAATAATAAAATAGGTAATTAAATAGTAAAGCCGTACCATAAGAATGTAGGGGATGGGTCCTAAACTGAAACATTAGTTATACATAATCACATTATTTTAAATCAAGTTCGTTTTGTAATAAAGACACTTATGAAAATGGTGTTATTCAGCTACAGTCATTAAACATATAGTAAAAAATACCCAGCAGAGTAGCCCGCAACAAACAGGATAAATGACAGGAGACCCAGCCATCCTAAAGTATCGCGACTCTCATTCAAGCAAAAGAACGCGCCCAAACCAGTCAAGGATATAGCCAACACAATTTCTGAACCAATTAATAGATTCCGTCTGCCGAATAGATGTACTGTCAAAGCAACACCTATGACTGCGACCTGCAATTAAGTATAATGATTAGGTATCATATATCATTATTTTGACATTTTGACACAGTTAATTTTGTTTTGAAATTGAAAATTTTTAAACCAAATCATAACTGAAATGTAAAGGAAACTTACAATTTGAACGGAATTAATTATAACATTAGCATCATAAGAATCGACATCCAAACCTGCAGCACTAAAAATCTCCGCAATATAAAATACAGCAACATTTACGCCTGCCATAATTTGGAAGAAAAAGAGTACGAAAATCAAAAGTGCTGCTTTGAGAACAAGTGGGTCCAAAAGAGCCTTGAATTTATTTCCTTCGGATTTGCCTCCGCTCACATTTTCCATCAGCTAATTCATAAAAACAAAGCATTGAATAACTTATAGCACTTAATATAGAATAGCATGCTTCTTAATGATGAAGTCATTCGTGGAGAAGCTCAAATAGTGGGTAGGTATTCTACGAATCATTACTTCCTGCAGCTCCTTTTGAACTTGTTCCTCATGCTTTGCTCCACGCAGCCACATCAAACTCTTACATGCTTCTCCTTCCATGTTTTTGAAAACCAAATACCGTGGAGATTTGGGCATGAAATACATCATGGTGAAACAAAGGATTGGAATGAAAGCACAAACGAAAGATTGATTTCGCCACGAGAGATCCTGTCCAACTTTTAGTCTTAACAAAATACAATCAAGATCAATATAACAATGTTAAACTAGATCGTGATATTTTCAGAAATCTCAACAGCCGTCAAAGGCATAGTTTTTGAAGCATTGTCTTTTAATTATATGTACTTGTTCGTAATTACATGAAAAGCACCCCAATACACTTCATCAGTTCAAAGCCACTGATCAACATCCCACGAATTTTAGACTTGGATGTTTCGGCAATAAAAATTGGCGCCGTTAGAAAATATGCGCCGCCACAAATCCCTATGGAAAAAGGATCAATTTGGATTATATTTATTTATCATCGTGCAATAAATTCTCTTGGGAAAATCATTTAGTCATCAAAAGATCAATAGAGTTAATTACCTGTAATGAATCTGCCTGCGAGTATCATGCTAAAAGTTTTTGCAAAGCACAAGAGTACCCATCCAACAAGGAAGGGCAGCGATAAGCACAACATTACATTACGACTTCCTATCCAATCCACAGCGACTCCTACCGGGATGTTCGCTATACATGCGCCTAGCTACTTACAAACAGGCAATTACATTTGGTAAAAACAACTTAAATAGGTACTGACTCAAAATCTATAAAAATTATTGAACAATTAACTGCTGTTTTATTCCTTAATTACCTTCGAGGATTAATTATCAGTCATTAGTAAAAATGGGATAACACCATCATACATAATTCAATTGTTACATAAATGCAAAAACAAAGTATTACATACAGTTACAATGGAGGATATCCAGGAATAGTCGCTGTCGCTAATATCATCGAAATCGCCATCCTCAATCAATTTTGGCATCGCAGAAGATGGCCAACCCAACACGATCCCAAAGGCAAAGGCCCCCGAATTCGCTAATCCATTATTAGACCCAAACAGGTTTACAAATTTTCCTTTCCCAATTTTACATTGATATTCATACGAAAATTCGAAATAAAGTCTGCGAAGCGGTTTAAAATCTTTTCTACCTGCCAACGATGCAATTATTTGGGGCCATATCTTGGCTTTAAAATTTGAAGGTGTCTCTAATTGAAATTTCCAGTGTGGTACCCCATCTGAAAGCTTGTTCTTATTCTTTGGAGGATTCCCGTTGTCATCGATATAAGTAGAATTCTCCATTTTTGATAAGTGAATTGAGTAACCTAGTCGATAAAATAAAAATTCTTTAAATCTTTGCTTGATCAATTTATCACAAGTCGGAAATTTGCCTAAATGCAAACCATGTTAAGTGCGCTCCTCTGCAATATGCGTTTAACATAAGTTGCGCCTTCAACGAGGTGTAAATACTGATAAAAATTAAACACAAAAACATACTAGTATTTAATATAATTATCAACAAAGTAACGTTGAATCAAAAGCTCAGTGCATCACACAACACTGCAGTTTCCTAGAAGTTTACAACTTTTCGATATTCTTATACTAATTTGAAAAACTTTTGAAATTTGGAGTTTTATAATTTTTGATCTTTCAAAATTTTTTGCTTTTATAATCATTAATTTTCATGCCTATCAAAAGTTTGTATTTTATTAATTTGCTTGTTTTTCGAAAGGCGTTATTTTTATCCATTTTCACGAATTTCAAAATTTTGCATTTTATTAATTTTCATGCCTTTCAAAAGTTTGTATTCTATTAATTTGCAAGCCTTTCGAAATTTTGCATGTCATTAATTTTCATGCCCTTTAAAATAAAGTATTTTATTAGTTTTAATGCTTATTGAAATTTTGTTTTAAAATTTCAGTACTTATCAAACGAATCAAAAACATATCTTGGAGTTCGAAATGCGCTTTACAAACATTTTTGAGTCATTTTAGGTGCATTCTAGATTTCTAGATGCACTTTACGCGTGCTTCAGATGCATCCTAACTACGTTCATAATTACTTTAAATACGAGTAGGGTCTTCGCCTCGTCGTCGTGAGGCTATTACAGTTGTGTAACAGTGACTTAATAAAGTTTTTTCTCTCTACTAGTTTTTACACTGTAGCTGTAGAATTTTCCCGTCATATAAAACAATCCAAATCAATGTCTTACACTAAGATTTTAAAATACTTATACCTACCAATTCTTAAGATTGTTTACTACTTCCTAAATGCTTGAAAATACAACAACTTGCACTTAACCCCAAAGCTTTCCCGTTATCAAATAATTTTGCACCACAGGCACATGCCACATTGCACCAAATCAATTAAATCCCAAACGTACCTTATTACGTTATTACCCACACGTGTCCAACTAGCAACATGAATTTTTTCTGAAGCAATTATAAACTATCTACTACTAGAGTAAGAATTTTAGTAATTACCTTTCCCTCTAAAATTAGTACTGCGTCTGCCAGTGAAATTATGCTTGCATATACAACTAAAGCTCCCGTTATCAACAAAAAATAGAACAGAAACTTGAAACTGACCATATCCATGTCATGGCATTGTCAATAACCAAACACTGGCATTTCTAATCCTACTACTTTTTTCTCAAAGTTTAATTATGCATGAATCGAGTAATCCCATTAGCATTAAAAACTCAACTTGGCTTTTAACTGAAAGATATTAAAAGATAAGGAGCGCTCACAACATATCTGACTAACTAATCAACACGCAGTCGATTGTCGGTTCCAGTCAACTATACAAGAGTACATTCAGGTCAGGCTAACGGTTACTGATAATCCCCTCCTAGCGGAATATACCTCGTAGGTAATTTACATATAGAAAAAGTTCAAAGCAGTAGAATAAGGACAAGGACTTTCAGAATGCACAATGTATACCCATGGGTAAAGTTAAAGTTAAAGCGGAGAACATTTTTGATTCGGAATTAGGCAGGTATATGTAAAGATAAGCGCAGGTGAGCTCATGAAAAGCCAATTAGGTATAATTTAAATACTAAACGGATCAATGCTATCTACAGAAGCAATGTTGGGGTATGGAAAAGGTAGGTAACCCACTAAGTGCATTGAGTGCTTAGCTTATGACGAATACTCTTGAACAACAAACAGTTCTTGGATCCCATGTACCTTTTACCAATTTGAACGTGTCGGGCTTAATAACTATTTAATTATTTAATCCGACCAACGAGGAGAAATACGATTAGGTATATAAGTCATGTAGATTCAAAAGGGGAGTGATGGAAAAAAGTTGATTGAAGTGGAAGCAGAAAAATAAAGTTATTTCCGTCAATATTTCACCCACGGCAAAATATTAATCCGTGCAATGGTTTCAAATGCAATATAGTGTGGTTACATATTTATACGTGCAAAAAAGGAAGGACTCACATAATACACATTGACATTACTAATTCAAAAGATCTTAAAGGGAATGAATAAAATTGCAGTGCGGTGTTAAAGGTGCAAATAAGCCAAGCTTATATTAAATTAAAGGCACAAAATCTACGATTAATTATGATTATGAATGAAAAAATAACAATAAAGCGGATTTGTATACAAGTAACTTGTTTTGATTACACTGCGAACGTAAAAGACAACATTTTCAAAGAAAAAGCATTTATCGGTATTACTAATTACTTACGATGTAAAATTTAAAACCTAGCATATACATGTAAAAAGTCAAAAACCTATTTTTGATTTTTGGCGTTTTTGATGCAATTTTCCCTATTTCGAAATTCTTTAATTTGACAGTGTAGATACCTCGTTGAGCACCTAGGTACGATGCATTTAACATGATTGCGAGAATGAAGACGCAGCAACACTCACCTAAAAAACGCTTGACAAAAAACATGCTAAATGACAAATGCGATATTTACCACGTTCCGGTTACGATTCATGGTCAGTTGACGACGTCAAACAAACCAAACCCAACGTCACGTTTCAAGGATATCCAGTGACATTTTCTTATCACTTCTGGAATCATTCCATATCTATAAATGGGATCGGAAGTAAATGACAAAACTAACAAAGCTAATATTATGGGGCTACTTTTCGGCGACTGTAAATATTTGTGCTTAAATACAGGGCATATTTTGATTCGAGGTGAATCCAGTAGTGGTGAACAGGGTGAAGGATCTACAGTATGAACAATACATATGTATCTACAGTATTAAACACAACAAAGAAATAATTTTTTGCTTAAAAACAAGGTTAGGTTGACTAGTGAATATAATAGCATGGCAATAAGGCAAACATGAACATACCTAGGTAAGCACTAACAGAAAGCAGTAATAACTTTTTCAGTAGCACCTGAAGAATATTAAAAAAAACTGCGTCGTTTTTGAGTCAATGAAAAAACTGTTTCGTTTTTCTGTAAATTTTTTAAAAAAGTGCGTCTTTTTCGTGTAATTTTTTTCAAACTGCGCTTTTTCGTGAAAATCTTAAAGAAGGCAGTGTATTTTTAAAAATCCTTTGCAGACCTAGGCCTACGTGACATACGTCTATAGTTACGCTACTGAATTTTTTCCAATTATTTGCAACACGACTACAGTCAAAATATAAAATAAAGACGGACTAACCAGAAAACAAATTAAAATGCTCTCTCCCCTCTTTCACGCAATGCAGCTCTACTCAATCAAAGAAACTTTTCAACTGCTAATCTCACCCATGGATGCCTGGCCTAGGTGCAATATATAGGCCGAACAAACCACTACCCCATTATGAAAAAAACTTTATCAAGATCCACGTTCCTAACCACTTCATCATCACAATCATCAGTATCAGCATTTACAAAAATTCTCATTCTACCCTTCCGTTTTACTTCAGCCTTTCTTCATGTTCATGATTAAACTGACACTTTCTAATTTGCATAATAAAATACCTAAGTATAAAAGAAAGAACAAAAGAACATATTCGGTCCACTTTAAAAAAAGTTATCTACTCCGCTCACCAAAACCAATTACATTATTGAATCAAACGATAGAAATCTAATTCATCACTAAAAATATCAAATAAAAAAACACAGGAAAAATCAAATCGAAATCTTGATTGTGGAATACAAGCAAGTCAATTTCAGATTTCGGCGTAGAAAAAAATACAACTTTTAAATTTAATGCAGAAGTACTATAAATACTGAAACCAAAATGCACGTCCGAAAGGCACTTTTACTTCTAATTACCTTACACCTCCACAATACTTCAGGGACTTTTGTAGATAAATCCGAATCCATTTTTAGCCCACGATATGAGAACAAATCTAAGGATCTCGAAGAAAATCAACACAAACAACTTCATCCAGTGCAAAGGATCATGAAAATATTTCAAAATTCCGTTTTTCACTTAATGGGAGGGTGGACCTGGAATACTACGAATCAAAATCCGAATCCAAATCAGTATCAACACTACTTTCAAGATTCAAAATTAGAGCAAGATGGTATTAGACTTAAAAACATGAATCCAGCTGACCTGTACTCATTCCATCATCTCCCATTTCTCTTTGAAAATCTTCTTGGTCCTATAGTTATGACATCGATGACCGAAAAAACCACAGGCATCGACAAGATCATCGAAAGCGATGACTTGAGCACTCAGCTCGACGATCGATTCTATCAAAGGAAGCATACAACATTTCTACTAGACCTTTATGTCGAAGACACATTTACAGACGACAGGAATATCTTTCAGCAAACCAAGTTTCTGAAAAAAATGATTAAGTTGTCATCTCAAATGAAGCAGGACTACATCATCTTCTTCAGATCGAGACTCCGAAAACAGATACCCATCTACACAATTCAATTACTACAACCCCAACCACTACTAATCCACTTCCCAAGTATATTTCTAACCATCAATGAAACAACCGGAGAGTGTTTTCTTCTTTGCCCTTATTGCCACCCTCTTGAAGCCTTACCAATTTTTGGGAAGACAAAATATCAAGATGAATTCAAAATACTGGCTGTTAAACGAATCAGTATCTATAGTGGTGATGATCAAGCAGTTCTTCAAGAATTATCGCATCGACCAACGAATAAGTTTGGAAACTTCTACAAGCGAATGGTTATTGCTTCTCAGTTAAACAGCCAGGTAAGTGCACGTCTCCCTGCAAATGAGTTCTGTAGCATCTCGGCCAAATACTATTCCGGTAAATCCGTCATACCATTCGACTGCACGTGGAAAACGAGTATGACCTTGTTCAACCACACTGTCACAAATTTTCTGGAAGGACGGAAAATGAAGCAACGTGGAGTCAGAATAAGTCTTGCTGGCTTCATGTCCCGTGACATTGTTCTAATTTCACCGAAATATCTAAAGGACGTTAAACAAGGAACTTGGACCACAATTACTCATGATGCGGTCAGTGATGGTATTAGTTTCATAGTCATCCTTGATAAAAGTAGTGTTGATTTCAACATCTATTTGCAGCCGTTTGATTTGATGACTTGGGTATGGGTCGCATTATCGCTTTTCGGTTGCTGCATCGCCTTATATTGTTGCGATAAGGAGAACAATCAGCTGGACGGTCTGGCGTTCAAAATGCTCACTGTTGTTCAGATTCTTCTCGAGCAGGGGTTATCTGACAGAATTTTTCAAAATGGGAAATCACAATCACAAGAAATCACATTTGAATCATCCCTACTACAAAGTAGAAAATCAAGGTGTAGAATACGCCAAAAATCATTAGTATCAAAGTCATTATTTTCAATAACCTCGATGTCGATGCAGATAGCAGCTTATTCAATTCCTCCGAGTGTTCGAAACACTTCGGCAAAAGAATCCTGGTCGAAGAGGTTTGCATTATCGAAGATAGCTTCATTCTGTATGCAAAACCACGATGAGAGCGATTCAAGTGACGACGAAAACTATTCAAGCTTCGATGAAAATGATTCTAGCAATGGCGACCCATCCATAAAAATTAAATGGAAAAGAATGCCTTTGTTAAAATTCGTATCAAAATTGAAATCATTTAAAATCACTTTCACCAATTTATTCTCTACTTGGATCTTCATGTTCGTCATTCTAAGCTGTGCTTATAAAGGTGTTCTGTTTACATTTTTAACCGTCGAACAACATCCGATTGTCCCCTCAACCTTGGAAGAAACTATTGCAAGTCCCTTACCACTGATTTCCACATCCAAAAATATACATGAAACCAGAAATAAAATGGCATCCGAGGAATTCATAATTTGTTATATATTAGCTGAACGACTACTACAAAATGCGACAAATAACACTGCAACTGGATACACACACACTCTAAACAAGTTTTTCGAAAAGGTCAAATGTCACGACATGAGCATGCTCGGAACAATTAGAACATTTCGAGCAAATTATTATACCGACGTACCTCCCGCTAAAGCTCAGTCGTCTCCTACGTCATTCTTCAAAGAGCAAATCAGCTACGATATTAGAAAGGAAATCGGAAGAAGCTTCATTCTCTGCAATCCCTCATTGACAATGCAACAATTTGTCAATTTGGCACAAGAGTACTCGGATATTTTCGTAATTCCTATGAAAAAACAGTTTCAATATGGTTTGCAGTCTAATTGGTTTGGCGTGAGAAATCATTTCCATCGTTTATTTCATTCGATGGTAAGTCGATTAGCAGAGGCAGGCATTTCGAAGAGGTGGCATGATGCATTCGTTATTCTCAATGCCGTGAATTCGTTTATTAAAAAACGGTTACAATTGCCAGTTAAAGGCCTTTTGAAGGAGGATCAAACTGAGGCTGAGGTGGCTATTAAGGGCAACCAAATATTTGGGCGGTTGATGGAAAAAGGTCTTGAGGCGGGGATGGAAATGGGTTCTTTGTCGGATCAAGGGGATCCAAAAGCACTGGGAATTCAACAGTTGGGTGGTATTTTCGGTATTTGGGCAACCGTGTATTTTTTTGCTATGTGCACCTTCTGTGGGGAAGTAAGGCTAGTTCTTTTAGAGAGATTGAAGCGGTTGGTAAAACGGTTCAAGAAAACTGTCTCATAATTCGTGTGTTTAGCTGTATTTTTAATTGAATTTGCATCAATGCTAATTTGCGAAATAAATGTATTTCACATAACGTAAAGCTTTTAATTGTAGCCTGCCACTAGTAGCGTAACAAGGTGTTGGTGTAGGCCACGATGACTTGGCCTACAAAGAATTTTTAAAAATGCACTGCATTCTTTGAAATTTTCACAAAGAAGACGCATTTTTTAAAAAGAATACACAAAATTGACGCTGTTTTTTTAAGTTTTGAAAGAAAACGACGCGGTCTTCTTAAATATACACGAAAACGACTCAGTTATTTAAAATTTACGCATAAACGATGCAGTTACTTTTAAAAGTTACACGGAAAGGTACATCAGGTTTTTAAAGATGCCAAAACTGAATTAACAGTCTACTGATTTCACACTCAAAAGCTAATTCGATTTATTTCCTATCGAACAAATTAAAATAATCAATGGTATCTAAATAACATACTATGTATATAACAGTGTAACACATTTTAATTGCTTTAAAATTAGTGTACGTTGTAGCTGCGTAAGCGTTTGTCAGCTTGTAACTATAATAATGAAAATGTTACTTAAAATTCTCAACTTAGAATTCTTATGTACATATGTATAACTAACCTATGCGTTCACCTGCATAATTAACATTAACAGATGTTTTTGTACATATTGTTGATTTTCAAGGCATCTTTAGGACTCAATTCCTTTCGTTGTCCTATGGCACTTCTCGGCACTCCAGGTTGAATAGGTTCTAAAGTTATCTCTCCATTCTTGCTGAATGCTTGAGCAGAGTAGTGCATTATACTCTCGAAGTCATAGCTGACATCATGAGAATTAATTTTGTTGAAGTCGTACTTATCAAAATTATGCTCGAAGCCTGCGGAAACAAACCAAACATATTATAATTATTTTTATTATTATATTGCGTTTACATGTGTTTGTACTACGCAAAAGTTTTAATTCATTTTAAATAATTAAGCAGATTATTTTACTTTGTTGTACAGTAATTTAGTGATTAATCTGATTAATTTTAGCAACTTATGTTTCCTCACCCTGTTTAATATTTTCCCAATGTACCCGAACATAACTATCTCTATCAGTCCGAGATTGTTCATGGAAGTAACCGATGGCATGAATGAGCTCGTGCGCAATAATTCCTTTAAAAATACACCCGGGATTTCCCGCCTGAAGATTCAGCTCTTGTTTCCCACCCTGCTTTCCAACCGATGACCAACATCCTGTGAGAAATGATTTTGTTAATTTTGATTACTAAAGCAAGTCAAGGGAACAATTTTGGTACAACACACATAATTACTTTCTCCTTTCTGGACTGGAACTTTTTTCACGACACTTTTAAGAAGTATTAACTGCATACAATAAATGAATGCGGGACTGAGAGACAGAAACATTGTAAAATTATTTAATTGCTTTAATTTCACCTGAATTGGGTCCTCCACGAATGATATGAACGAAGTCCTCTTCAGTAGTACGGTGGGCAAAGCGAATACATGTTTTGTTCTGAATCTCATTAAGCGCTTCTAAGATTACTTTTTTTTCACTAGGAGCTACATATTACAAGGAAAATAACAACAAGGTTAGAATTTTAAAAAGTTGTAAATAATTACATGCATTTGCAGGAGACAGTCTCCTGCTTGCCTCATATAATTAATTATATTGAAAAAATCAGAAACTCTTACTAAATGTTTCGTCCATTGTGTACGGCATCTTTCCTTTACTCCATCGGTAATGGCTCCCAGAAATTCCTGATTTGACTTCGATAAACATCTTGTCCGGAATTATCATGTCACCTCCAATGTTATCTCCTTGCTCGTCAATATTGATCTTCCACTTGTCCCCTTAACCATATTATGTAATATGTATATATTTTAAAATAAACAATAATAGGTTTTGTTGAATGCTTAAATAAGAAACTATTATACGTAACGGAAAATTGGATATTCTCCATTAATATGTTTGACTAATTTCTTACCAGTAATCCGATTTCCAAATGGATTTGGCCCCCCGTGAACAATTTTGGCAATGCATAATAATGCTAGTAAAGATATAATTAAGGTATTACAAACCGAGCACATTTTTGAAGTCATTGTAGTTATAGGCAAAGTGTAATAATTAACCAAGTAATTCCAATATGCTTCTATAATGGTGTTTTGATTGGCAATGCTACGGATTTCTGGAGTACCTTGCTTTAAATAGAAAACGTTTGAGAGATTATTGTAAGCATGTGCATACATAGGTGCAAAACAGGCAAGGTTAAATCAATGAAATAAAAAACACGATGATGCACAAAGGAAACTAATATTGTGTAAGACTTCTGGATCTGGATAAATCATAAAAATAGTTTAATTCTACTTATCAATAATCGCATCACAAATTTTAAAATGGAAGACACGGATATTTAAAATGTATTTTTGCATTGACGAATTAAAAACATAATTATATTATAACGCATTAAGTCATTTTTATTTTTCCAGGATATTGCCATTACGTCGTACGCAAGACATTTACACATCAAAAGTATCAATTTAAATTCAGCTTTGTTGTGCAACTATAGAATAAAACTAGATTCATCTGTGTTCCATCTGGTCCTGAATTTTTATTGATTTTGACTATAGTTACTTGTTTTCCTAAACAGCCACGTAGTGTAGGAGTAATGACGGAGTGACGTGCGTAAAATAAAATAAAAATAGTTTTATGCTAAAGCGTATCTGTTATGATTATTTATTGAAGAGATGAGATTCATGATGCTCTATTGTAATCTTATTCAGTTTATTATCATAAAATGATGCGTCATAGCCTCACGTGTAACAGTTAACTTTTTGCCCGTAAAAAAAATTAATAAACAACATTTAATTCTAAATCTTTGTATTTTATACCGGTGACAAATCCCAAGCCCATTTATATTATTGTTGCCGAGTCCACAAACCTAAACATATGAAAGTCGTCTTTGAATTTGGCGGTTGGTGTCCACTTCTAAATTTGGAATTTTCACTCTTTTTGATGATAGTTTTTGATGATATTTTTAAGCATTCTGACCCTTGAGGGTCTTATGTGTCTTTTTTGTCAAAATTAGGCTTGCACCACTAGTTGTGCTATATAAATTTTGTCCTTCGAAATAGTTCTTTGATTGATACATCTTAGTCGTATGCTGTCTAATGGTAGGAATTTTATGTCATTATTTATAGTCATTTATAATCTCTATTTCCAATTTTATTTTTGAAATAATTTTGATGACCTACGACCCGCAAGGGTCTATTGTTTATGTTATGTAAATATGAAGTATTTTAGACCACATGTGCTACATGAAATTGACTTCCATTTAAAATCATGTATCGTAGTTAGGCTACATGTACATATTGCCAGACCTGTTAGTATGTATGTATACAT
>JAAXYX010000547.1:0-36086 GCA_036851915.1 Ptenothrix huangshanensis | reverse complement strand
AACTACTAATTCCTACTACATCTACATCTTATTTAACTATATTATGACACCGTAACAAAGCTAATGATCACTTTTTAGTTTACATATGCCCTCAATAACGCTGATGCATTCCAGATGAAGTTGTATTTTAAGTGTACTCGTAGTAATCATTAACCACTTACGTATGCATAGAAGCTCAAGTAAACCCTCCTTTGAGTACATCCGCTTAACCTAGGAAAAAAGTGAACTCTTTGGCTACTCAACTTGACTTCTGACTGTGTCGACGACCACAAAATTAAATTACAAGTTTTGCATACATAATGCTATTTGGAGTATAAAAATTAAGGAGTTGCTTGACTTTGCAGCTCCTAAATTGTGAAGGTTGCACACGCCGCTGAAGCTGAAAAGATGTTAACGTAAAAAACCTTCTGGTTCCTATATATAATATCTGTCAACCCAATTGATCCTCAGACTTGGCATGGCACAGGAGTGAGTAATTAGAATTCTATACTGTATTAGGAAAATGGAGGAAACCGTGGCTCACTTGAATGTGACATATAGTGACATCAGCCCGACAACCTGTTTCAAAGTTTTTGAGCAGAGTATGACACTCCTTCCTATTAAATTTTATTTCGGGCGAATGGGAGTTTCAACTTATGCATTTTGCAAGGAGTAATCTATTAATACGAATTTACCTAATTTCACAGTAGTTGTAATGTAATTGGCTAAAAACTACTAAGAAAGATTAAGATGACACAAGTAACACACTGTTTTATGATTTTAAAAGGTTAAAATAAATAACTTTAACGTTAATGACATCATCCGGGCTAATAAGCAATTCTATTTATACGATGTTATTTTGGAATCATTGAAGTTAACTACAATTGCATTCTTAGCTTACACTCAGGAATGAGAAGAGAACTAGTTACAAGCTAAGTTTGGATAAAGTAGAACTGAGTACATTTACATACCTATCTCTATGTCTTACGTTTACACCATTAATTCACCTCAGAAAAGTGAATGTTGTCGTGAGTAGGTAGGTACCTATCATGAGTATGCGGTACGCCTGTCCTTAAACCCACCACCGCTTTAAGTAGTCTATTATCACGGGTTGCGGGTTCAGGTTCGTACTCATACGCATCAAACTTGTATAAGTTTTAAACTTTCAAAATGCTTAGGAATTAAAGGCTTGATCGGAAGTCGACGCCAATGTAATTCGTTGAACAAAAGCATCTGAAGACTTGAAAAAAAACCGCTATTAATACTATTCGATAAATTGGGCAAATTGCGCACTTCACGAAAAAGAAATTCTCCCCCTTGAGTAAAAATTCAATTTTACGTATCCAAACAAATTACGAACGCTATGTTTTGGGAACGGTAATCATTTAGCGTTACACAAACCGCTCTGCAGTGTAGGAAAGATCACATTATCAAGGATTGCGCTTTTCTGCCAGTCTATATAAGAGTCTAAAATAGATGCTCAAACACATACCTACATAAGATCTGCCGGTCTGTGAATAGAAATTTGTTAATTTTCAAAACTGCTCATAGGTATACATATGTGTTTGCATTGTACGCATTACGGGAACCTTTTTTGCGCCAACAGCGCATTTTTCCTATTAAAGAGAAACAAGAGAAGATTTGCTCTGTACTACCATACATCATAGATTAGACTCTCCTCGATTATAAATAGCCATAGAGCTGTTTAATCCATTAGTTTTTAAATGCGCGCTTTCTAAGGGAGAGAGAGAAGATAAACATCTTATTTAAAAGTTTAAAGTTTATTATCGTATGTATTTTTGAAGGCAAATTAGAATTAATTTATGTCCAAAATGCACAGAGTAGCAATATTTTATTTAACTCAAATCTTGGCACAGACATTTAAAATCAATAAATAGTGTTAGTCTGACATCTTTAATAACGCGTAACAACAAGATACTACAACTTCATGTGTGGAGGTACTTTTTGCATAAATCATAAGCAGTCAAAGTCAACGGATTTCCTTCTTGTCCAAGTCAGTTATTTGGTTGGTTTCGATTGATCTAGTTGATCATTTTAATTCCATATGTTGACACCTAACTGCTAAGAGTAACGAAAACAACGGGTTTCCCTAACCCATTCTTTCTGACATTGTGTTTCTGCTTTTGACGACTTTGCCTTGCTTAAGGATTAACTCGAATTGTCAACCGACTTGCTAATTAGGTGATACGTCTTATCGTTAATCCAAAAGTGTACTCTTGGTTTCTAGACATTTATTAGTGGTTGTCCTCGGCGTCGTAAAACCTGGTTAGCTGTAATCTTTAATATTTGCTTTTCTGACGTGTTAAGGTTCCAATTGCACAGGCTTTTTGGAACCATTTTGATTAAGAAGAATTTAATTATCCTTTCAACGCGGTTAGCGGTGCTAGCAATTTCTTGAAAAATGGTGTGTGCGGGGATAAGGAGTTACACAGATGATTTTCTCAGCATTGAAATTATCCTACCAACCGTTATCCTCAAGTGTGAGATAATAGTTTTTGGCAACGATGAAATAAATAAATCAAATAAATTGAAAAGTACGTGATAAGCAGTCCGTGAAAGCATCAGTTTGATCAGTTTGATGTCTCACTAGGATGCGATAGACAAAATGTATATGTTCATCCTAATGTGCCGTGATGTATTTTCCTAATTGGATAATTCAATAGCTACTGAAAGAATAACCCCATTACATGTAGCCATGTTGATATGTTCTGTTTGTAACTCGGTGCTTACCTTTATTGTCATTTATAGTGTAATTACTTGTTTTCCTTTAAATTATATGAAGAATGAATACAAATGACATAAAAAATAATATAACAGAAACTCGCAAGAGAAGCAATACAAATAATGAGTGGATAGTCATTTCTACGATATGTGCACAACCTACCTATGCACACCTATGTATATACTTCGAAACCTTCAAAGGCTGTTAGGTATAGTCATGCATTTAAAATAAGCTCATCAAACACACAGTCTCTAGTCAAGAAACCGGAATAATCTATGTTAGTTAGGTTTAAAACAGTTAATTTGGCTCGTATGTTTGTAGATCTGATACTGGAATTGATTCCCTTTGGGAGGAAATCGGGATCAATATATGGATTTGATTCATCATGCTTGGGCTTTGCATAAATGTTTAGGTAAAATACCAGTGGGATTGAAAAGCAATTAAGCTGTAAAGACATTGTATACTTTAACCAAGCAAACATCATCGATCTAGCAATGAAGTCTTTAATTTTTATCCTCCTACTTTGTGGAATCACTAACAAAAACAAAGTCGTCGAAATGGTAGGAGTTTAAATACATTGTATACTTTAACCAAGCAAACATCATCGATCTAGCAATGAAGTCTTTAATTTTTATCCTCCTACTTTGTGGAATCACTAACAAAAACAAAGTCGTCGAAATGGTAGGAGTAACTAGAATTTCGTCGTTCAAGATTGTTCGTTGCAATTCTGCAGCTAGCAATGGAATTGCAGTAAAAGTTTGTAGCTGTGTTAACCCAACTTGACGAACAAGCGTGTGTGCTTGACGATCTCAGGGGATTCAATTCAATCCTGGTGGAAAGTCCAATACCACTGAACTTGGATTGAAAGCGTGGACACGAGCGTTGGACTGATAATTAAGTTTTGCTTGAATTTAGCGAACAGCAACTCTGTAGTTCGGCAGCAAAGGGTATAGTTTCCTTCCGCTGAGATTTGTTGGTGAGCACAAAAGCTCAACGTAATTTCATTTTATCCATCATGCAGGGCAATTCGAATTTAGTTCGAGTGATCCATATACTGCATGGTATGGCATCCAGAATGACAGCATGGAGCTAAATAGCATTAACAACTGAGTGTTTTACCGTTAAATACATGTTTTTGACATACTTGAAAGATTGTGTGTAAAATGAAGTATCATTTGTTGTATAGGAAAACAAGTTCGAATACAACGAAAGCAGAAACTAGGAACTATTATTTTTAGAAAAGTCTCAATGCTGGAAACGAACATGCTTCTTTTATGTGTATGCGTACAACGTATAACATCAAGAATTTTTATTGATCATAACGTTTTCCCATTTCCTGTTGGAATCCATCTACAGTGCAATGAATTATATGGTTGTCCTCCATACTAAGCGAGCAAAAATCAAACATGGTTTAAGAAAAAGGGAAATAAAGCCAGACCTATGTCAAAGGACTGTAGTTCAAATGTAAAACCATTTTACTTGTATCCGGTCTTAGCATTAGTGGACTACAGCGTTCATAGTGAAATGTTAACACAAGTTAAAGGCAGTGTCAGGAAAATAACGTGGGATCTCAAAATAGAAAGTTCGTCAGTAGATCACATCAAACCGTTTGCCAACATACCATACCATATTATAATGCTTTTAGTGTCGCACGTCTGAATGCATTGAAGTTTAATTTTTGAAGCTTTTAGTGGCAATATTACGAAACGAATAAGTCACTAGTGCTTATCGTTACTAAAGTAAAACTGTGACCTGAATGTAAAAGACATTATGCGTTCCGATTTTAGTATGTACTGTCAAAATAATTATTATGACGTGAAATAAATCAAAAATAAACTGTTTTTACAACAGCTGATATCATTCATATTATAAGAAGGAAAGACCCAACAAGCATTACAACTCAATCTTTGAAAATCGTTAGATGATTTCAACTTCATTTTCCAAAATCAAGATTATGTCATTGTCTGTAAGTCTGTAAGAGTTAAATTACTATTAGCAATGCTCTAAAGTATTGACAACTAGGTAACTTTTCCTACTTTACACTGATTCATTACAAGCTCGTCAAAACTCATGAACGCTAAGTGTATGTAATTTAGATTTAGAATGCTAGTTAGGAACATACAAATTAGCGGACTAGGCATATATATAGACGTAATTTTTTTTACTTCTGTACATGATGTAATACCCATTAACCATAACTGCCGTGGATGCAAAGGTACCAAAGGAATTGTAATTATCACCTCCTGTAACTATCGCTATATATTCGCTACCCTTACTTTTGGATGTTTTTGAGCAGCGCTTGTTAAAATTGGATTATAGCCTTTATATCTACCTACATGTAGAAAAAATAATGGCTACAGATATATACTTCGGAATAGTGTTATTTCAAATCGCTCGTTTTGGTTACATGTCGTGTTAATGTCGAATGTCAATGTTTATTTTATTGCCAAGAGATCTTTTTTATTATCTCAAAATAATCAGTACCTACTAATAATGAATGACCCGTATATTTGAAGGTTTCAAAATCACGCTCCAATATTTCTCAGTTATATACGTTATTATAACATATAACTATTAAAAATGCATAGGCGATATCAATACAGTACATGGATATATACATATATGCAGACAGTTATATGGAATGACTCGAATTAATAAAACTACTATTTTAAGCAATGTCGAATTAAAATGATATTTTTCGTGTCACACTGGGGAAATGGGAAATATAATGGTTTACAACGTTTGATGTTTTTGGAGAACAGTTTTCCAATAAGTGAGAATAATACGAAGAGTAGGAGCGATTACAGAGTAATAAAACCAGTAGGTACTTGAAATGTTAGATGAAAATCTTACAGGAACAATAGTTTCTGGCTGAGTTCAATAAGAAATTATTGCGAGTGTGTACAAGAACTTCAGCAACGTTGACACAAAAGATGAATGAATTGACAGCCATTTATTTTGCTGCCTGGCAGTTTCCAACTTTTTTTTATCGCATATTAAGCTTCTACAGTTCCGTTTCCCTACAACTATTTACTAAATTAACCTCAATTCTGTCGGAATGTTTCACGAACTCCATTGTACACATCAAGTTATGTTGTAACGATTTGTTTTGAACACTAGCTGAACATACAAATATATTCGATAGAGCAAATCCAATTTTCGATGAAAAAGTTTGGTACTTGTAAAGGTTCAGAGGACATAACCATAAATACATAATATGGTAGTTTAAGAGCAGCATTGAATCTACATGTAAAGTTACTTGTGTGTATTTGTCATATCTACGATTGTTCTAATAGACAATTGTTTACATATACCAAAATCCCAAGTGCCGTTCCATCTTCATGAAGTGCTGTAGCCCTAAAAGTTCCCAGGATGCACACAAAAACAAAAAATTTTTGATACATTCATTTATTCAGATTGGATCTCAGCATCAGCTTCTTTCATCGTTGCATGGTCGACTCCATCGGAATGGAAACGACGGAAAACGGTGGCATTATGTTAAACATGTTTTCGCTGCAAGTTGCGATGCACTACGACTCTCCAAACCGATACTGAAATCCTCTGTATAATTATATGGTTATGGGTGGCACGTTTATTATTCAAATTTATTGGCACACTTACGTGTACCTTACAAATTCGCTCCGATGCGGAAAGGACACGAATACATTTTAATCGACGAATGAAAAGATGACTAAAATTATGCATGAGTTGCAAGCAATGATTGGGATGCTTCATCATACCCCATTAGTTTCTGTTTTCATTGTTATAATGCTGAACGACGATTATTTTTCATTCCCTTTCTAAATTCTCTTTCAGACCTCTTTTTAAATCGTGTATGTTCGCAACTTAATTTATGTACTTTAGGTACATAATCCACTGTATTTATTTCCGACGCTGTTTATTACAATACAAATCTGTAACATGCTCCAAGTCTCAAGTGAGTATCAATTCAGCAATGCTCGCAGGTACGTACGATTAGTACAATAATAAGTGCCAAAAGTAATTGAAATCTAAATTTGGGTGTTGTGAAAGCTCTAACTTAAGAGAATTAATTAATTTTTTACAATTAGGTACAATTAATTATCTTAACTTCAAAACTTTGGACCAACTTATGCAGCAACCGGAAAAGTTTCGTGTGCTGTTATCTAGGAGCGCGAGTCACAAATTTTATCAGTGATGTTTACCGCTTGGAGAAGTTGAGGGCTCCCAGAACTTTTCGTGTCTAGTTTGGGTGAACTGTAATCCACACATCGATGATAATTATAATATAATTGTGTTCGGTTTAATAGCTTATACTGAAGTCAATGAGTAATTGAATTTTGATACACAAGACATGCTGTTAAAGTGTAGTTTAGTAGGTACTTAATGATATAGTTACCAATTCAAATATATTACCAGTAAGCTTATCAAACTTTCATTTTTATCATTTTGAGCATCATAAATTAATCGAATTTGACACAAACATTCCTGTATACCAGTTAAAATATCTTTCTATCCATTTCTTGCAAATAGGCTCTTGCTAATGAAGCATTACCATGAGGAGAATAAAAGTAGGGAATGCATAACTGCATTGTGCATATAATCGATTATGCAAACTAATATTATCACAATTACAATGAATCCAATTGAGGATATCATTTGTACAAGGATTGCGCGGTACTTAGATTGCTCATGTTCTTCTCATGCATGACGGAATAAATATAACCACTTTGTTATGTTATGTTCAGCGATGCCAGTATGCAGGCAAGAAATACAGTTGAACAGTTGAGGTTAACATGTTTTCCAATATGCTAAATTATGATTATAATTTCATAGACCACACTTGCTCTGATTAAAGTTTATAGCTTAACGCTGAGCAGTAAATATTGTCGTATTGTTATACATTCAACAACACAAGGGCACGCAGTGCGCCCTTGTTTGCTAATTCCTTGCTTCACTCGGGATAGCAGGTTCAGACAATTTGTGGTTTGAATTTTGGCCTGTTTGATTTATATACTATTCCTTATTATATTTACGTATTATAATTATAACTTGTAGGTAAATGTAACATGCAGGTGTGTATTAACTTCATACGTCATACCAAGCATAATTTATAGTGTCCCGCCATAATTTAACCTAACTTAAAATGAAAATTTTGATCGGTAGCTCTGAATCTGAACCGGTTCTCTCCCGTGATATGCAATCAGAAGGAAGAAGCGTACTGCTTATTATATACTTACGTAGGCAATATTATGTAGGTAGTCCTAGTTCTATTTTGAAAAACCCTTTTTTTTTCATGATATTTCGTTAAAATGCCGAATAAGATTAAATTATTTATTGAAAAGATTTTCGTTCGCAAAGAACTTTCAAATGATGTATCGCATGTCATGCAGTTTCCAAATTTTGTTTTTAATCCTAAATATTAGTCAGTACCTAAGTAATAGCTGTAGTGTAAGCATTTGAGCTCGGCTTGAATAGAATATCTCATGTGCAAAGTCGCAGTGAGGGCAACAACTAATAAATGCAGATTAGACAAGAAAAAAGAACAATGTCTGTGTAAACAAGTGATTGTATGACAGCTTCGAAAGACATTGAGAAATTGTGACATGATGTAAAGGTAAACAATATTAATAATTATGTACACCTGATTAAACTGCAATATAGTATTTGTATACGAATAAATATATTAATTTATTTTCCTATAATAAAATATACCCTTTCTGATTATTTGCCTCCAAAAAACTTACAAAATCTTGGGTGCTACTAGCAATATAGTTGGTTCTCAATTTCCATATTCAAAAGGATAAGAAAGATATCGTTAGTAATAAATAAATATCTTCGCACTGGAGGTCGTAGTCGTAAATTACCTACACAAATTTCCATTTGCCACGAAAGCTTTAGTACAGATCAATTTAAAACTTGAAGATGTATCACCAGTCCCCAATTGGAGTCACCATTCCTGGTATCACAATTTAAATCACCTTTTCATTTTCTTGCAGTCAGAACGAAGTATGTATCTATTTATCTACACTCTCCCAAGCACTGTTCTATTTTAATCATTTCTATATCCCTTACTCAACATTACACTAAGAGATGAGTGAGAGATTAGTACGTAAGGGATATGCAAATTATTAAAATAAATGGTCAGTTTTTACCGTGTTTGCATCAATATGCGTAAAATACGTGTATATATACATACATGTCGTAAATTCAGGGTAATGACGTAGTTCTTTCCGTGGAGATAACCTTACATAATAATTATATTTCCCAATAAGGAAATCGCGATCACATAAAACACAAGAAGAGCTAAACGCACAAGAATACGCTGAAGGTGTCAATAGGTGCAGGAAGATGATCCTTATTTAATTATAGCTTCATCTTCATCGTTTCAAAAACGTCGTCACTCTTGAAAATGGCGCAGATAGATACCATTTACTGTTATTGCTGAAATTGAACCTTTTAATATATTTTTTTCAAGGCTCCAGCCCTCGCAGAAAAACAAACTTCAGAAGTTATACGTCATGGACTAGAAATGTCGTAAACATGCATTTAAATATATACAGGTACATATATACTTAAGGTACCCAAAAAATCTGGCGTATAGAGAACCTCGTATGAGGAGGCAGTATTAATACGAACAATTACGTACGTATTGCGGGCGTAATAGCTAATGAAATGAACACTTTGCTGGTGCGTAAAGCTCAATGAATTTTTTCGATTAGATTTCGCAATTAGGCTTCTACGTAAATGTAGACCCGAAAAGTTGCTTTTTCGTGATTCTTCTGCAATTACATGAATCAAATTTTGACCGTACCTAATTACTACTAATATATACAACAGAATGCATCTTTTAATTATAAAAAACTTTGCACGTATGATGACTTTGGTTTGGTTAGCTACACATAACTCACGGCTATTGGTACTTACACCATTATAATATTTGCATGTACCTAAGTACTTACTTTTGATTCAAATAACTCCAACTTCTACTTTGCAGATCACGTTTTAAATGTTAACATTAATTAAGTACCTATAATAATATCTGCGTCGCAGTGTTTAGGCCGAATATTCCCGCTCTAATCGTGAATTTAAAGTAGAGAAAAATCTGTTTTAAATAAACCTCTATTAGGTAATGTAAAATTTAAAGTATGTCAGAAGCACTGTAGGTATGGCGATTACTGTTCTAAAACAGTTACTAGAGTTCTACTTCCAATTGTAATTAATTACTACTGAATTACTAATATACTTTTCTCGACATTTCATATTTTGGGACATACTATATAATTGTCTTAAAGCATCATAAAACGCAAAGCGAAATAGAATTAGTACTCCTTAATTATATTCCTAAGTTTCGATTCCATTTATTCGCATTGGCTCATCAAACGTTTTGTTTTATATTTTTATTTTATTTTTTACTCATTATAACAACCACTTTGATGTAACAAGCTTAAGTACCCGTATACTGAGTCTGTTTAGGCTATACTCGTTTGAGGACAGTGTCAGGTTTCTTTTTAGAATAAAGTCTTTCTCTCTATCGCATGTTCTCATTTTCTGGTTACAACGATTTTAACCGACGTAACCATTTTTTCATAAGGTTATAATGAAAAGGTGGTCATGTCATGGTCAAGTGGTCATGTTTCAAAGACGTTTTACGCTGTACAAATCACAGATGGTTTTGTGTGCTTTTCAAATGATGTCTAAGAATAAGCTAAAGCTTCAAGATGTTTCAATCACGAATCAGTATTTTAACGCTTAAAATCGATGTAACGAGAAAATTAAATTGCTTATTATTTCATATGAAAACATACAATAAATGATATTTTAGCCCGGAGCATGTCACAGAGGGCAAATAACATCGATGTTATATATAGGTAAATTCGAATTTCGAATATCAGAGATGTAACTCCCTACGCTGTATTTCGGTAGTTTAGTTGATTGATTCAAGTCAAACAATGCCACAAATATTTACATATTACGATTTATCAATATTTACACTGTCCTTTGAATCGCACAGTCAAAATTATAATCGTAATGTTTTATTGGCCCACATAGGTATTGTGGATCTTCTCCTTCCAGTTCCCTCACTGAAATATGGCGTACTTTCCTTCTATCAACTGAAGATTTTCTTAGGATGCTCTTGCTTGTATGCACTGGTAAAAACTGATCATTTTACAAATTTCTCTTTCATCCTTAAGTGCACAATTGAGTCGTAAGGGCTGATGCGAGGTGAATAATGAATATTCACAGGACTAAAATAAGTTAATATTTAGAGAGTGTAGGCTTCCGGTAGTTCATGATGTTTGGATTTTTTTTAATTTTTAGATATTAATTTATCAGAGTTTAGTTGTTTAGTAACTCCTTATATGGAGTGTATTGAAAAGGTGAATAGGGATATTCCCAAAATGTAGATATTAATACGCTAATGAATGCTCATCTCATACGGTATATTTGTAATAAATTACAAACACCGCATTAAATTCTGTCATCTGATTTTTTAAAATGATTATCAAATGAGCTGCTAAATAATAAAAGCTCTGAAAAAAATGTGCAAATAAAATAAAATCATTCGGGGATTAAATTTTGCTTTACTACTTGCAGAATCATGGATAATCAATGCATTTGTGTAATAAGAGCTTCAAGTACTGCGATCTCTGCAAAACAATAAAATATACCCTGCGTGATCAAAGATAACCCAAAAAACTCATTCCACCTATTATCATTGAAGTGTGCAAAAGAGCTATACCCAATTAGCTCCTTAAGCAGAATGCTAATGTTATTGCCATCTGTTTAGCATTCAGTATGACCCACACGAGGTTTACTATGAACAGCTTTATTTCTTTCTTGAGCAACGATATTTACAGATATATATATATATACATAGGCAGGCAGGGTCTATACTCACATGATATCGGGGAAAGGTGTTGTTTATTTAGGTATTTGTTTTGATTTTTTATATCTATCTTACATAAGGTAACAAGTATAATATAATGCTTTTAGATTAGATTAGACGCATCAATTTTTTCACATTTAACCCCTACAATTTAAACCCTATCGATATGTACATCATAGCATCTGTTATTTCAATAAGACTCGACAGCCTATAAAATATTCAATTACCCTACGACTTATTGATGTATGGGTTTCACCAATACTAATGCTATAATTTAATGGTATTTTCAAATCTTACACGTGATCCAAACCAAAACACATAGCATAGTTTTCAACTTGAAATTTGTTAATTAATTAAAATTGGGGATTACAGGGACGTAGTAATAGGTATCTACTGTCTTGTCTGGTATTACCCGGTGTCGTTTTGGAGAATTCTGACTGGTAAATTCACTGAATTTGTCAACAGCATTCCCACATCATCAGGACACTGTATTTTTATCAATAAGCTAAAGCACCGGATATCGTTGTCAATACATTATGGTTTGGAAAAAACGCTAGAAGCGCAAATAAGAGTTATTAGCGAAGATAGAAAAAAACACAGCATGTGGGTATTTATTGAATTTGAGAACTTTGCTCATTTTTTATACTAACGATATCGATAAGCTGGGGTTGTGCTATATATACAGGTTATAATCGTTAGCTTTTAGAAAAATAAATTGTCTGCTTAAATTCTGCATGTCAGCACAAATAGACGGTATCGACTAGACAGTAGGCAGAATCTTGTGCAATATGCTGTAGGTTCACCCATCTTTGTAATATATATTACGCTCTTAATTCAATAGCTACGAAACGAAGACTGTTGCAGGATTGCAGTGAACATGCTACAAAGAATATCTGGTCATATATATATATTGCTAGCAGTTCTACTCTACAGTGACAGTGTAAACATTTATCCATGCAGTATGCAGGGCACACCACTGACACCAGACACAGTACGGTAACGATGATATGGCTGATGATACGCCTTAACCCTTAACATTCGACCGGGTTCGACAGACCATAACACACACATAATATACATACAATGAGCAGTGGTGTATGCTCAGCCTGAGGATTCAGTAGGAGTAAGGAGTAGATCTCGTTGGCCGTGAATTCGTTCGGTCTTCTCGTTTGCAGTGGTGAGAATCATACGGCAGTTTGGTTTAGCACGTCTTGGCGGAAGGTTGTGGTGTGTGATATGTTTGTCTGCGAAGAATTCAAATCTGCAGCGTGTTCGCCTAAAAAAAACTCAATGTTCACATTGTAATTTTGATTAAGGCTTTTTAGTCGTTTTTGAGTAACGGAGATATCATTAGTCGTTACCGTTCTTAAGTTAACATTTGATAAAAGGTGTGCATAATAATCTCTTTTATGATATTGTCTGTTAAAGACAGGATTATACGTGTCTGACGATCCTGAGATTATGCCATTTGAATTCTGCTCTAAGCACTAGGCAAGAAATTACCATCTTTAGAGATTAGAGTTACAGACAAGTTTGAAGTTGTAAGTTAAGTTAGAAGTTTCGAAGACTAATTAAGATGTCAATGTGCAAGATCGTCATCGTATGGTCAGCAACATTGTCATTGTCGTGGCGATATATGCCTAGCAGATAGTTGCGATAAGTGCAAGTGTTACACAGAAGTGAGTGGACTGACACTTATGTGTCATATATATATATATGGGGGATACACGTTGATAGTTTGGTTTGTAGTTCCATTAGTCATTAGTTTTTATTATTGACTCATTAGCCTTCGTCTTGACTGGTTCAATCTGGAAACGCTAAAGATTTTTCTTCGCTGTAGTAGCATAGTCAATACGAATTTGGGAAGAAATATACGATATCTTACTATACCCACTAATATAAAGATGAAGTCTCACGGAAGTCGCAAATTTTATCACTTACCCGATACACCACCATCATCTGAATGTGGAAATGAAGAGTTTCTTTCACCTGGACGATCTGCAAAAAAATTTCGATCTAAATCTGCACACTTTAGAGGTTCAACTAGGGATCTCATGCAAATGATTGACCACAATATCATTGGAAGAGATACTACATTTCAGGGACCTTTCGGCCCTAGAAGAAGTAAGTGTGTTTCTTTTTTGTCCATAGATACTTTTATACTTCCTTCAATTCTAGTTCTTGTAATTTCTGTTAATGTATTCATAATTTATATAGATAATTCATAAGTATATAGATAGAATTGCTGTATAATTAGCACATATAGCATAAGCATTAGTTAGTAGGAAGGGGGAAGTTAGTTATGCTTCGTTCTACTGTATTGGAGCATAGTGGTATTTCAAAGTTATTCTATATTCCGCTAATCATCTTTTCTCGATAGTCAGTAGTAAAAAATATTGGAGTTTCATTTATATTTTTATTGAGTCTACACTACAAAAGATACTTAAACCCGAAAGGAAGTTATTCTTTATCTCCATCCGGGGTAAACTCGGAGCGAAATTTCGTAAGCTGCCATATTTTATGCAGTTTTTGATGCGTAATGTTGAATTTGTTGCAAAATTGTTGACAACTCCATAGCATTTTTCCCGCGACATAGCCTGAAACCACAATTCGCATAGGTAATTGTTGAATATCCCCACTGCCAAATTTTTTCCTGATGTTAGAGTGGTAGGACCCCCCTTAAAAGTACGAACAAGTTGACATTACATACAAATATAAAGGTCTCATTTTCTCAGCCGCTGAGACCCCCTCCTAGAACAGAGAGGGTTTCAGAGCACGGTCAACGGTCGACGGAAATCACTTCCGAACTGGGGGTTAAGTAGGTATATTTTATGGCGTAGATTCAGTAAAAACAATGAAAGCGCCAATATTTTAGTATCGAGAATAGTATCTGGTTCGGTATAACACGGGATAAAGGTTAATAATAATGAATATATCGTCGTTGAAGATGCAAAAGTTAATATCCTCTGAAAAATTCCATAACGTTACGAAAAGGATGTTAAGTTTTACACCTTCAACGGCGATATTTACGTGTCGGTGTCCATAATCCGCTGAACTGAAGCTCTTACGGGCTAGTGGTAGGATGTATGGAGTGCTCCTGTTTTCTGTTTTTCATTGATGAAACTTGTATTTAGAAATTTGAGTGTATTAAATGGTAAAACATTCGCCAGCTCATAATTAGTGTTTAGTAAAGAATTACATAAAAATGTTAATGACATACCAAAGTTGAAACGTAGAAAGTATTCTCTGGAACTATGGATGATTACTGTTGTGCCATTTGCAGCCAGTGCTATACAAAGTTCGTCAGCATTCATACATACTGCGTACTTACTTATACTGATTATGTAAGGAATGATAGAAGTTATCAAATTAATGTCAGCATCAGCAGTTCATTTTCATTGATTCATGTAAACTGACCCATGGGGATCATAAATGACAACTGACAGTGTTTCAGCTTAGCTCTGCTAAGTATACATGCATACATTTTTTTAACTGAATATACTTTTGATTTCATGGGGAATGAAAGATTTACCGATCTTCATAATTAATTTTAACAACGATGAGCATACATATCTAGGTACGTACACGTATTAGTGACATCTGTAGAACACGTTCAGTTCAAATGTTGGTTTTTTACCCACTCTTTACGTTGTTTGAACTATAGTTGATTGCAAAAACAGTCTTTCGTTTTCTTCCATTGTGTTCCTGTGTAGAAACCATTTTGAAGCATATTAACTATAGGACTAACTAGGATGCATACAATGATTACGAATTGTTAATACAAATAAACTTGTGCTTAACCTCTTATCATTGACGATATCTCGAATTTATATTATTTGTAAATGTTTATCCACTCAATTTCATCGTCAAAAGTGAGTCGACTCGAAAGGTAATACTTGTGTGCTGTGGTTTCAAATAACCTCACATTTTATAATAATTAATGCAATTTTCAATGCGCAAAGGGGAAATATGGCTAAATCTTATAATAATTTTAATTTTAGCACTGAATCAAAAACTTCGAAGCTAAAAATCGTAGAGTATGGGTAGTTTACAAAGCACTACAATGGTAGGTTAATTTTCCCCCTTTTATGGCATGTGTTTAATAAACAAGGGAATGGTGTGCCGCTACTCGATATTTTGAGTTGAGGTGTAGTAGGTACCTAGGTGGAGTTTAAATAGGTAACTTATTTTTTGTGTTGAAGGAATTATTACGAGTACAAAGAAAATTTTTCCGGTGTTTGCACCATTGCATTTTTTTCGATGCATTGCTTTGATACAAAAGTACGACATATGAACTGCGAATTTTAATTGGTTATGGAAAAGCTGATTTTACTGTAGACGTAAAGAAAAAATAGGTACCGTACCGACGCACTCATAGCCCATTTCCGAATACTACCCCACCCCACAACTTTTGTGACATCTTTACTCTATAACCCCATACCTGAATATAGCCCCATACCTAAATATAGTCCCGTACCTTTTTGGCTGATGATCCAGCAAAAAGTGGCTTGGAGGCTCTTGGGAAAGCATGATAACTTTGAAGCCGACTATTTTCCACTTGATAATCTAGAACTGGAGGATGAAGGTAAAATTTTGAGAAAACCTTGATGAATACGATTCCGCCGATGAAGAAATAATTTAATTATGAAACTATTTTTTTTATTTTCCCAGACTACCTTTTCATTATATTCGAATAAAACCCCCTACTCGAATACTACCCCATGTTTTGACCTTTTTGTTTGATTTTTTACTCTACTACCCCAGGGGTTATGAGTGCGTCGGTACGGTAATAGCAGTGTTACCGCCTGGGGTACTGGAACAAGCGAAAAAGGCAAGGAGTTGTCTTTTAAATTCTTCCTCTACCGCTAGCATCGACGCTCAAGTGGTCCTCTACCTCAAGTTCATTTTCTCCTTGTAAGTTAATGATGTTCTCTACCTTCATTTATTTGTATGTATTTATGAGTAGATATTGGAGCTGAAGTAGAGAACAAGTAGTACTTCGAGGTAAAGAAGTAAATTGTGGTAGGAGAACACTACTGTGGTTGAGAACAGATTAATCTAGTACCCATAGGCTGGCTATATCAAATCCCGAATAGAATCCGTAATGAGTCGGATTAATATGTTAACTTATAAACTCAGTTTTAAGTATCGGCTTGCATTTGGTGTTCAAGTTTTTGCTCTAGGCGTAGACTAATTGACTATTGATAGACTAGTTGACGTACGTATTAAAGTTAGAATTTGTGTGATACTGACCAGCAGTTTGATTGCACACCATTACATGAAAGTGTATTAGTTCCGTCTACTTGGTGTGTGTGCCTAGGAATTGCTACTTAATTGTAGAAGTACCTACACTATTTACCTAATTGGCTCTGGACTAGGATGCTGAGAACTACCACGGTATGTACATATGTAGTCACTTTCCCTCAGTTGATTTTATAGGATTGGCAATTTTATTGTTCCCTGAACGTACATCATATAATGCTGAAACGTCACTTGAACAATGTCTGTATTGTAATGTGTCCCTGGTTACCTCTTTTATTGGGTCATCGGTTCTGTTAACAAGTGTCTCAGCCACTTAATCCGATAGTAGTGTTAATATAGGTACATTTAATACACTTCTCCAGTCGCGGAAGCAATCTTGTTTACCTTGTGAACTTCCTTTGGTCTAATCAGGCTTTGCTCTTTATGAATTATAAAGGCAATATTCAGACCAAGCGGGATGGAAAGAGGTTGCTAGCATCTAATGTCAATGTATTTTAGTACTTTGGTTGAAGGTACTATGAGCAATTTTAAAAACTATTATTTCGGCGTGCAATGGTAATTTTCCAAGCAAATTTGCTCAACGAAGCTAATGCGAGGGCACACAATAGTATTTGCTCATTTAGTTCAACATCTATTGGTTTTTGGTTTGCTTATATGTTAATGGGTACCAAGGTACCTTTTGGAAATTACTGAAAATTTGCGGCCTACTTGTAATAGTGAAGCGTAGTTTCTGCAAATATCTAGGTGAAAAATAGTTTCACATAACAAAAAATCTTGTTACTTTCCGATGGACTTGAAATGATTCCAATTTTCCGAGTAGTGTATGCAGTATGTAATTCATGTATAGGTATCTGTACAGGAAACAGTGACTCTTTCAAAACAAACTCCGTTTCGCTCAGTAATTTTTTTTATTTGTTAGGTTCTTGGCTGTTGAGATTATACCTACTCGAAGCATATAATTGCAATAGGCCCTTTCAGCATTTTAAAGCTTGAGTGGTGTATGCATTGCTCTTTCTTGCGCATTGATTATCTATTTAACGAAGTTCATTATTATTTTATTTTTAATTCTCTTTTGTATAATTCAATACATACTTAACTTGATAGGCACTAAACTAATTGTGCTGCATCATGACGGCTATACACTACTGCAAACTTTTCCATGGGGTATTGTGGAAGTTGTCTGCTCAGATTTGTGGTTTTGACCCTGAAAGTTGTTTATGTTACCCACAAATATAATTCAATCGGATATAGCGTAGCTCTAATGCCTATCAGGTTAAAATTTATTGAAATTGCGCGTTTAGTTGCGATCTGCTGGATGAAGTAGATACAGAAACACTTCCCGAATTCTGATATTAGAAAACCGAGTGTGATAAATTTAGTACTTCTTGTCCTTCTTCAGAATTACGCTGTATCCTTTGGAATTATTAACAGATTTTTTTGTATTTCAAATTATTGTTATAAAATGTGGCAATTATCACGACGGTAGCGTGTTTTGCGAACATAATAATAACGTTTCCTGTAAAATCAGGTACGTATTCGAGTAGAATTGAAATCAACTGTTCGTTCAACTGGGACTTACATATGCTAACACGAACTGTGTGAGAGATTTTGAGTAGGTATTTGCAGTGAGCTATTTTGAGATTGCAATTGGAAAAACTTGAGAGCCAGGATTCCAATGTCAAAGATGTATACTCTTCTGTTTTCTTGAGACTATTCTGAGAGATAAATAAAAAGTTAAAACTAAACTTACTTTTTCGCACATTTTAAATTGTAACAAAATGTATCACACTCGATATATTACCACCTTGAGCTGTGAGTACTATTCGTGGTCTAACGTTTTAAGTCTGTCATGTATTAAGTCAAATTTCGTATGCCGTGTTGACTACACAACTTACAACAGTGACTTTCAAATTATAGTGCAATATTTACTTATTAGTGATTTGTCTGGAAGCAATGTCGGGATTCAAACCCTTGTCCGCTTATTGTGTTTTTGCATGATGCCGACGTCGACAGTGCCGATACAGCCGACTTTGGTTGTATTAAGTCACAATTATTTCCTAAGTACTATTTGTGGTGAACCTGGTGTGTATGTAACAGGTGATGTTGTTTTAACCTTGTTAATTACTGTAAACAAAAAGATGTATATATATACATAATTAACTACGTGAGTATTACATCATCTTCATCGTATGAACTGCGAGGCATATTGTCTAAAGCAGCTCGAAATTTTAGTAATTGGAAAGCACTATACCTGTACCTAATTGCATTTGATTGTTATCGAGTGATTGCGTTTTGAACGTGAAATGTGGAATGTAATTGTAAGCTTCATTACTGCAGGGTAATTATTTCATAAGGGGTAGACAAAACTGAAAACGTAATTGGGATGTTGTTACTAATGTGTGAATTTCATGCTGTACTGATGGATTAATCTATATATGTAGATATCTACAAAGATAATTATAATTTTTGTTATTTGGGATGCCTGTTAATACATGCTGAATATTTATGAGAGGTGTAATGCGAAGCATTTTTTAATAATATATGGACGTACGAGTAATTTAAAATCAAATTTGCACCTTGTAAATTATAATAATTATAATTTGTGTTTAAAAATAGCTCGGGATCTCTCGCTGTGTTAGGAAAATTTATTTTTGGATTGACATGTACATACATATGCTTTTATTTTACCATTGTGGTAAATTCGGTTCAGTTTTCCTCTAGCACCTCATCGATTTTCGTCAGCTAAATTTCGTTTTTTTCGTGCAATGTCGTTTTGCTTGATGACTTAAAGGAAAACTACGTATTTAGCTTGAACTTGAGAATTAAGCAAACATTTTGTGCAATATCTGCCGGTATAGGTTTCTATATAATTTAGCCTAATTTTAACCATGTAGACAATTCGAATATATACAAAATACGGTACACGGTCAGAATTTCTCGTATGTATGTGTACCTGCATAAAATGTTCTATTTTCCTCAGAATATTCGGGTCGCTGTTTTAAGTTAACTACGTATACATATATACCTACATCATGGGAGGGTAAGTTACTAAAAAGGAACCTAATAAATTAAACGGCTCCATTTAGCGTATGTACCTTAGGTTTACCAGTAGGCTTGCTATCTATAATTTTAACAGCTATGATTCGGGTAGTGATGATCTTGTCACTTATGAGTTTTCGAATACATATTGTGCTAAGTGAATGGATTGAAAGATTTGACGAGGAAGCTTTAGCGTCACCCAGAGCTGACGATTGGTCTCTTTCCCCTTTAACCCAGAACGCAGAGGTGTAGTAAAGGAGGCATATAAGTGGCAGTTTTGATAGCAGTCTGGCAAATAAAAATGCTCGTTGACCTCAGATCATGCTGTGTAAAGCTGATTATTATATCTAAATTAATTTTTTACTGAATTTCTTGTCATCTTGCTCATAACGCTCGTCACAGCTGTGATAATCTAGTATTAACATTTACTTTTAAGACATTTGAATACTTATAGATAAATATGCACTTGCATTGCTTTGTTACTTACAAATATGTTGTTCCTGCTGTATAACCGCTAAGCTGTTTTCCACTTCTTCTGTTCTAGAGTTAGTAGGCTTTTTTGTAAATTGTAACTCAGAATTGTCTACTGTGTTTTCCTTGTCCGATGTCAACAGAAAGTAATTGAAGTATTTGCAGTTTAAATTAGCAATTTTAAATCAATCAATGAAGTTGTTGTACGTCACATGGAACCCAATGAAACTTTTCCATGATGTATCTTATTTTCACTGCTGGCTGAACATGAGTTGCGCTGAGTGCGTACTAAGCAAAATCCAAATTATCAATTATTACTGGAGTAGGTAAATGTAAATGTATTCAAATGCATATGGAGAATAGACACACTATAAGAAATGCTAAAATAATAATTAGGAGTCAAACATTGACGTCGCAGCTTTCGAATGTTTTGTCAGTGAATATGATTCGTCAAATGATTTAAATGACGATTTGTTTGCATGTGCGAGAAACACGGCTAATAAAGAATCTTTTATTTAAGTCTGAATGGTTGTCAACTGTAGTCAAACGGGGTTTTTAATATATATTTAGATATATTATACTCATTAGTAAATCTGAGTTGCATTAGTGATTCGTATAAACTAATTATTTTAAGTTTTTAGATGCACTTTGTTGTCCTACTTCAAGAAAGACAGAAACAGGAACATAATTTACAGATATGACTGTATTGGTGTTAACAGCTTATTTATAAATGCACAATAATTAATAATCTTATTAATACAAACATAATAAAGTTATACAAAAGGTAGGTTAGTGGGTGTTTCCTTCGAAGTTAAAATGCTGTGGGGTTTGAAAAATGTTTAAAGAAATATTTTTTTACAATCTAGGTGTTTACATGGATCACACAGCGTCCGGTCAATCATTAAGATGCATCGAAGGATTCATAAACGACAACGTATTGCCATACTACGGAAATACTCATACGACAACTACTTTGACCTCTTCACAGACCACGATGTACAGGTATGTACATACTAAATTCACTGCATGTATAAGTACAAAGCAGGTAGATATCTAGGGTTTATTTAACAGGTGTGTCACTAATTACATGTGTGTGCCATCGAAGGATTGGCTTGCACAAAAATAAGGTATTATTGTAGCGAATATTTCCGCCGATCTTGTGCTTTGTTGCTAGTTTAACTTAACAAAGGGGTAGGGAAGTGGATGACATCACGATTTTGAAGTTGTTTTCTTGTTTTCCATGACCATGAAGGCACGAGGCAAAAGATATAGTAAGAAACTCGGTGGGAGCATCCGAGCACGATGCAGTAATATTCTGTGGATCGGGGGCTACCGGAGCAGTTCATAAACTTGTTCAAGCGCTTGCTGGTGACCAACAGAAACCTAAACCAGTAGTATTTGTGGGTCCTTATGAGCATCATTCTAATCTTCTGCCTTGGAGAGATGTGGGCGCTAAGGTCAGCAACTTGTCTGCATTACGTGTTATGGTGTTCATGTTATTAACTTCCTTTTTTTATTTCCATCTCACTTTCCCCTAGATATGCTCAGTAATTATATCAGAACCTGTATCTGCTTAATAAAGTTTCTCTCTCCACTTACATTCATAAAATTACTCCTTTATTTTTAGAGGAGGATATGCCACCGATACAGACCCTGGGACGTATTTTTTCGAACCGAAAAATAATTGCGTGCAACTGATTGATTTAGTTTAAAGTAATTATACGGCATGCGAATATCTTACTTTGTGCTCTAGATGATTTACGTACCGGAAACTGTCGATGGATTGTTCGACATTGAGTTCTTAAAAACAAGTCTGGAAGAAGCCGTCGCAGATGAAACAAATAAAGGTCGACTTCTTATTGGAAGTTTCTCAGCTGCTTCCAATATAACTGGAATCGTTACTGATGATGTTGCTGTAACTATTCTGATGCATAAGTACGGAGGTTTAGCACTATGGGATTATTCTGCTGCTGCTGCACACGTTCAGATAGTAATGAATTCGGTGGTGGCATCCTCGGAGGATGAAGGTTTAGCGAAGAAGGATGCAATATATTTCTCAGGCCATAAGTTTGTCGGTGGACCTCAAACACCAGGTAAAGGGTAGATTTTTTCCCTTATAATGCGTTTCGTGAATATTCTAGTGATTACACATGATTATGTATCCGGTACACTGGATAAGTTTAAGACATGAGATGTTTTACATTCCACAATAACCATACATTCGTATTCAAAGGTGTTCTGGTTGCAAAGAAGTCTATTTTTGAAAATCTGACTACCCCGAACGGCTCAGGAGGAGGTGCAGTATTTTTTGTTACCGCGAACTCTCATCGATACTTGAAAGTCAGAAATTTTTTTACTTGCTACGTGTTACTTACTTAAGTTACAGCCTGATCACATTTAATAATTTGTTAACATTTTTCCGTTCTGCAAGAAAATAAGTAATATTTTACTTTTACTTTAGAACACTGAATATAGAGAGGAGGGTGGAACACCTGCAATAATAGAATCTATCCGTCTTGGGCTGGTTTTTCGCCTTAAGGATACTGTTGGAAATCAAAATATAGTTTCTCAGGAAGCTATGTATGCCAAGTAAGTATTTTCAGGGTTATACGTATCAACGAATTTTAAATTGTTTACGATTATTACGATTGTTTGTATGTTTTAAATTTCATGTCGCTACGAAATTGTCGAACCACGTTACATCGTTGAAAGTACAAAAACAGACATTCGCCATGAGGCTTATGCTACAATTATCTTATCTCCTTGCTTCAGCGACGATAGATGATTTACATATAGTGCAGTAGAAGCTAAATTGTACCAAATCATCCTGCGCAATCAGCATGTATTGTATCCTCAAAATTAGATGAAAAATATGTCTAGCTTTCCACAGCAGGCCAGCTTTCAGTCTAGAGAGAGAAATAATTTATTTCACTGTTGCGTGAACTTACCTATGTATTTTCTTCGATTAATTTGAATGATCTATTGGTATTAGTATTGACACAAGTCATGCGATTCCCATGCATTTATTTTACGTTTTTTAAAAATTCGAATTATCGTTAATGTTGAGCAGCAATTTGTCCTCAAAAATCTTAATGCTAAACCATGTTTTCGGAGTCTTCGTTTGCATTGGCTTTGTATGTAAATTAACTCATTTGAAGTACCTGCGTTAGTTGCTGACTATGTGTTGCACAATTTTCGTTGTTTTTTCAGGCAGGCAATGGAAGCATGGCAAGTGATCCCAGAAATAAAGATCTTAGGAAATAATGGCCACCCAAGACTTCCTATCATTTCTTTTTTGATTGAAAACACTGAAACAGTAAGACAATGATTCTCAGTTTTCAGTAAAAGGAGATGTTATAAAATAAATTTTATTAATTTAAAAAATTGAAAATTTAGGGATATTACCTTCATTACAATTACGTGGTTGCCCTACTGAATGATTTATTTGGAATCCAGACCAGAGGAGGATGTGCTTGCGCTGGGCCTTACGGACAGGCTCTGCTAGGAATACCTATAGAATTAGCTCAAGAATACGAAAATCTTCTACTCGAGGACAGGTATTATTAAATAGTTAAATTAGTGACCAATAGTGTTACGTAGAATTGGGTGCATTGTCAGAATCGAGTTATTTTTAAGGTCGCAAAATAGATTTTGTGACCTTGAAATCAACGAATACGGGAACGGGGACTATTTCATTGGGTATCGAAAATAATGTGTCTATTAAAAGTTGTAGATGGGTATAACCATTTGGAAAACTAACAAAAATGGTTTGTGCATTGCTTTGTTTTTCTCTACTGGTAAAAATTTGCAAAAAATCCACAGTGTCTTGCTGCATACCTATGTATATACATATAATAGATACCTAAAGATATTTGTAGCCATAGTTATGGATCTTGAAGGCCCTTATTGTTTAGTAAGTACCTACATGTAATTATGCACTCGCAGTAGTAGTTCAAAAGTACTACTGACGAGTCGGACTCCCATTAGATGCCTGATAAATTATTTTTAGTTTACATAGTTTGATCCCAAGGCTCAAAATGTCATTCATGCAATTTCAGCCGGTCTTAGCAACATTTAGGTACCTATTTTGTTTGGATTACCGTTGGTCGTAGGTATATAATTCTGATTGGATCGAAATTTTTTCAGCCCTTATTTCAAGATTTTTGTAAAACTACTTGTGTGGAGAGTAGTATTGTTACATAATATACTACTCAGCTAACAGAGAATTCTTGTACGCTACTCAAAGATGTTTTTGCTCGCGAGTATTATTGGATTAACAAATCCCATGTAATGACTAGCTACATTTTTGTAATTTAACATTCGAATCTTCCGTGTTATTTTTAGCCGCCTTGACAGAGATCATCTGAGACGCTTCCTTGAAAGTTCACCTTATGAAATATTCCGACCAGGCTTTACGAGACTTTCAATTCCTTTTTACTCATCGATGGCAGAAGTTGAGTTCGTAATTGAAGCCGTAAAACTAGTGGCGCAATATGGATGGAAGCTTTTGCCATTATATACTTTCAATCCTGAAACTGGAGAATTTCATCATCATGCAAATCATGTAGGGGTAACTATTTGTAGTCCGTACAGTATCATTGCATGCATTTCCTCTTTGAAGGTGCAAAAACTGAACATCCTCTTAGAAAACGCAACGAAAAAATTAAGTTTTACGCTATCAACGGGAAAATATACCATGTTCTATATTTACTATTCAAAGAATAAAGTGGGTCAAATTATACTCACATAAAACAGCAGATCGTCATTGAAGAAATGAAACATGCCATGTGTATTTGACATTGAAAGCAACACGAAACATGTGATTTTTGATTTAGAAGCAAACGAAGCCGTACGCAATAATACGCTTATTTCATGTTACTACTTTTGCCTCACAAACTCATCGTATTGCATGCTTCGTTGTAATGGCAAGAACACATGGTTTGCAATACATATATAGTTATAGCCTTTACAAATATCTAATGTAAGTATTTGCATAGATACAAATCTGAGTGTTACCGTTTTTCAATGAATTTCAGATGTTGCATCATCGCAAGTGGCTTAGCTGGGCTTCGTTTGACTCGGATGGTATTCGGTGCAAAGAGCGGGTTAGAAACAATAGCGAAGATTGCGTGAATTACAAGGAGTGCTTGGAACAAGCTAAAAATATCTTAACTAATGCACATAATGTACGACAATATACACTACTTCTGAGTTGTTATTGATAATCCAACTTTACCGTTCATCACATTTTTGTTATCATCTATATATGTATATTATTTCGTAATTTGACATGATTGATCATTGTGAAGTTCAGCATGTCCTTTGCATTTATGTTTATTTTAATTGCTTCCTGTATTTACGCAGATGAGTAAACGAAGATCATTACCAGACCAGTCTCTACTATTTGATGGGAAGTATAACCGATTCAAGTGGTTTTTGTTACCATCAGAAGCACAGAGTTTGATAAATGATGATGGAACCGGGTACTCTGCTTCCGCAATTGCTAGTCCAAAGCCTTTTGCCGTTAGGCAGCATGATCCTATTAGTGGCGACAGCGAACTACAAACCGTAACAAAGACTGATGAGAGTTCTTCAACCGGCCAATTGAGTCTTCCTCTACAACTTTTAAAATCATGCTGGAGCCTAGATCACAGAGTTAAGATTACTGCAAATAAAGTTGCTGATCATGAAAATCCTAATGAAAACAGTACTGGGAGTGAACTAAACGCGTCAAGCAACGAAAATGACAGTGAAAATGAGTTTTTAGTTCCAGGTGCAACTGTAGTTGGACCCTCTATATGTTTCTCTACAGAAGCCGGAGACAATAACACACCTTCGATTTCTCACCTTTGCAGTGGGAACGAGGAACCTGTTCTTGATCCTCGTTCATCCTTTGATATAGGAGACAGTCATGTTATTAAAGATTCAGGAGAAACTCGTGAGACATGTCCAAGATACTCAAGGCAAAACACCCTTAATGTGGCTGATGATGTATATTTCAAACCAATAAGTCTGTCTTCCCCGGTCAGTGAAATTATGTCTCAAGTCACCGAGCTTCAAAGCATGAATACTTCCGGATTTGATTCAAATGTTTCTGTTCCACAATTGACTTCTGATCCAGGCTGTTTTTCTGCTTCTCCTACGAATGTGATGCAGCACTCTTCAGCGAGCCTGAATAATGAAATTAATTGTAGCCCGCCAGTAATAAGTCAAGTAGAACAATTTCCTCAGACCCTCTCGTATAACTCCCAGTGCACCAATAATGGTTACGGATTTACCCAGTGTCCAGTGGTAAACCCTAATTGCCTCAACTACCATGACAGTAACAATCAGTGTGCATATAATTCGTCTCCGGTTCCGCCGTATAATTCCTATTATGATCAGTCGTTAATGACTCCTGTTATGCAGCAAATGAATGCGGTTCCTGACGTAAACCAGTTCCAATCATCTCAGCCAATTCCTAATGTTATGGCATCGAATTGCAATGTTATATACTCGCCGCAGCCAACTACACCTTATGCATCCATGCCGAATCAATCTTGCATGGGAGCTGTAAATGACTCTGTGGCGTTCGGTCAAGCCCCCACAGTAGATTACTCTCAGTGCAACTGGATTAACAATAATAATGTAATTCATTCAGTAAACAACCAGGGTTATGCTCCCGTACAGCAGTTAAACTCATTTCCAGCAACAGTTCAACAGGGTGTGGATTATTGTTACCAAGGGTCATATCCGTCCACTCCAGTTTCTCCGCAAATACCATTTGGCTCACCTACTCACACTACCCACCAGTATAGCAACCAATGCTCAACATCGTCCGTTGAACAGCAGCAACTTACCGAAGTTATCGAAACTGAGCTTGTAAATGTGGCTATGAGACGAGTTACGAGCGAACTTGCTAATGAGCTCAAATCTGAAATTCGGGGAGTTATATCACAGGTTGAACAAGGAATGGATCCGGAAGGAATACGTGAAAGAGCTAGTAGTTTTACCGCTAAAGATAAGACAATTGATGGGTTACGTACCCGAGCACGTACGCTAAGTGGGCAAGTTCTAAATGGAGCCTTGAAGAAGACTGTATCATTTGAAGGTAAACTACAAGGGACAACAGACGACGGGAACCCATCGCGTTCAAGTACGTCATCTCAAGCATCGACTTCAAGAGAATGTTCAATTGAATTGCAAATACATCAAGAAAGTACAGGAAGTATAATTTCGAGACCTTCAGATTTATCTATTACCAAAGCTGAAGTAAATCATACCTGCACCGCCGGTCATACCAGCACAGAAAATATTGAGTCTGTTGCTCAAGAAGGCGTATGCAGTCTGAACAGTGAAAAGATCATTCCAGCTTTGACAAGACTGAATTTAGCTGAAGATGAGGCCGAAAAAGATACTGGAAATTTTAACAGAGGATTAGCAAAATGGCATTGCCCGCCAAAAAATATTCTTAAAACAACGTTAAAGGTGATGTAAAAAATGTAAAACCTATGTAATTAACTAGAATTTTCTCTCTGTACTCTGTCTCCCCTTTATTTATAGCTACGTATTTTTTTAGTTTTCATATATTGAGTATTCGGTCAGTGCTACATTTTACAGGGTATCCAGGTATACCAGCCGCCGAACATACTGTCCGCTAACCAATTTAGCCGCTGAGCTATTTCGCTGTTAAACTTTTTGCTACGAAAATGCACTTTTTGTAATTATATAGTCGGTGTCAAATATGCAATTTTCGGTTGTCAAATAGTTCAGCGGTCATTATATTCAGCGGCGAATTCATGCGGCGGCCAGTATGTTTGAAGGCCAAATTTTTCGGCGGCCAATATGTTTTTTCAGGTGGCGGCTAATTTGTTCGGCGGCGAATGTTCTGCGCTTCGCTCAAATCCACTTTAAATGTAGTGATCAATTGTATGCTAATTACAAACAGTGTTTGAAAAAAACTGATAGGCAAACATTGTCCCTCGTAGGTTCAAGAATGATACTTATTACATAATACTTGTGCAATAAAGAAACAATTTGTATACGTCCTTAAATTGACTGATCATTTTTTGTCATGTTGTTTTTTATGCTAAAACTAATTTTTTAATCATATAAAATTAATTTGTGAATTTTATTTTTATAGGCCTTAAAGGATTTTTCTATGCTGAAGGATGGTGATAGAGTACTAGTCTGCCTGTCGGGTGGAAAAGATTCCCTTTCGCTATTGCATACCTTGAAGCAAGTGCAGTATAATTTAAAAAGGAGCGGAATCTCATTTACTTTCGGTGCTGTCACTGTTGATCCTGGGAGCACTTCTTATGACCCAAGGCCATTAATACCGTACTTAAAAGCCCTTGATGTCCCTTATTTCTATGAGGAACAAGAAATTATGCCAACTGCGTTAGATAAAGGGCCAGAAGAAGTTGCATCGATCTGCAGTTTTTGCAGTCGCATGAAGCGGGGTCGTATTTATGCATGTGCAAGGAAGAATGGTTACAATGTGGTTGCACTTGGACAGCATTTGGATGACTTGACGGAAAGCTTCTTCATGTCAGTATTTCATAATGGACTTTTGCGTACCATGAAGGCTTGTTATACCGTGAAGTAAGCAGGAAAAATTTGTGCAATATGTTTAATAAAATATTTGAACAAGGGTATTACCTATTGCAATTTAAATTTCCGATAACATAAATCTTCTGTGTATTGCAGGGAAGGAGATCTTCGAGTTATCCGTCCGTTAGTCAATACTCGGGAAAAATGTTTAAGAGACTTTGCTGAGTCTAGACGTCTTCCAGTCATTCCTGAAAATTGTCCCGCATGTTTTGACGCTCCTACTGAACGGCATCGTATCAAGCAGTTACTTGCACAGCAAGAAATTCTTTTTCCTCGAATTTATGTGAGCCTTCGTACTGCTATACAACCTTTAATGGCAGTTAAGAAAACTGGTCTGGAAACAAAAGAAAACGTCGATAAAAATTTGGTGGATATTAAAGCTACTGTTTCGGATGAATATGAAGATGAATGTATTTAATTTTGTAGTTTATGTAAGCCAAGGTACTTATGAAGTGATAAATGTGGTGCTTTGGAATCAGATTCTCTATTTTGTTGTTGAAGTTTAAAATTTTGTCTTTACTTAGAGAATGAATTTGTGTCAACATTAGGCTGACCAGTAGTACCATGATTGAAATTTTTGGACGGTCTTTCGAATGCGTAATACTAGTTATGGAGTAAATACATACATTGAGCAAAATTTTAATCCCCTCGTTATCATGTTAGAAAGTTTGTTATCGGGATGAACACATTAAATGAGTTAAGTTCTGGAGACAATTTTCAAGCATTTTTCGAAGATACATGTGTTTCTCAAGCGCGCCATTTATCTGAATTGTAATTTGTAGCTTCTAAATTTGGCTGATTCTAGTAAGCAACTTTAACCTGACTGCGTTTTGTGTATTGTCAGGGCAGGTGATAGCTGCTATTAAAATATTTTTGTATTATAATATGTTAGTCGGATGAAGTTTGTCATCGTCATCGTTTGTAATCCTGCAATTGTGACTTGACTATTCTTTATTGTAGAATATTTTTCTGGTTTCTAATTAGCTATAGTCATTATTTGCTAGTAATTCGAAATTGCGCCTGTCTTTTACAATAAGTTACTTAAATGGGTNTTGTGTATTGTCAGGGCAGGTGATAGCTGCTATTAAAATATTTTTGTATTATAATATGTTAGTCGGATGAAGTTTGTCATCGTCATCGTTTGTAATCCTGCAATTGTGACTTGACTATTCTTTATTGTAGAATATTTTTCTGGTTTCTAATTAGCTATAGTCATTATTTGCTAGTAATTCGAAATTGCGCCTGTCTTTTACAATAAGTTACTTAAATGGGTAATCTGTCATATTTCCTGACGATGATACAGTGTTATGACGGGATGTTTCATGAAATTAGGTATTTATGATTAGGACAACACTTGTATTAGTGATTGGTTATAATTCTCGTTCTTCGTTGTTTTTGCTCCTATTGTAGTCTATGCTATGTTACTTCGTAGTGTTGTGCTTACACATTTATTTTCTCCTTGTTTATATTATAAATTGAGATAATAATATGTTAAAGGAATGCATATCGTCAATATGATATGCTGTCATGTTTCTCAGATTTTGCAGTAGGTTTTACACTATGTACAAGTATTACCTTCAGTTGAATTAATTGTTGACATAGGTATGCAGTCACATTGTATATTCTTTGCCCCAGGTAGCTTAAGGGTCAGGAATATTTTCGTAATCTTTCACTACGTTATCACGCAAAAGTCTCGATCATTATTGAGACATTTCTTTAAGATTTATAAGGCAGCAAACTTTTCAGGGACTTGGCCCAGAACAAAAATCACGAATTACAAAACGAAAATAGATCTCAATAATACTTCGTCAGATAGTACTTCGAGTTCGTTCAAATTTATGTGTTATGAAATCGATTATCAATTGTTCTACGACAACAGAGCGTTAAAAAATTATCAAAACCTTCCAGTAGACGTTCTCGTGAATTTATAAATTTACTAGAAATATCAATTCCAGAAATTTTTGTCTTATTCGGTTCTTGTTAGCACCTTAGACAACCAGACGGACCTACCCGTTAAAAGACTGCAAAACAGCCAAATTAAATCACCTTGAGGTTTATTGTACCTACCTGAACTTCTTTATGCTCATTTAGTAAAACTCGAAGGTTTCTGAATTTCAGTCAACAAGTAATTAATTAAAAGATATTTGGACCAGTACCTACTTGTTTTGTACTTGCGACCTCCTTTTAGCGTAAAAGCTAAGTATTTACGATTCCTCGGTTAACCCTTGGATCAGATCTTAGCTTAAAATGTGGACTAATGTCAATCATACAGTCCTTGTATCTGACTCAGCTTCTCAATTTTCAAACACTGTACTTTCTTGTGCGAACGCTTGTGTATAATTGCTAAACTGGAATTGGCGGGATTTGTAAGCAATAATGGTATGCGTTTTATTCATATTATGTAGGGTATTTCAAAAAATATTCCTTTGTGATGAGCCTTTGTTTTAAAATTTATGCAACAAAACTTGTTTGTTAATCATGCTATCCATTTCGTATACCGAAAGATGAAGCTTATATTCGTCTTCACTATATTCGCAGGTTACAAGTACCATGATTTGCAATTTTGTGCCTAAACTTTAAAGTACTGAAAATATTAAGCTCTTTTTTCAACTATTTTGAAACTTTGTGTAAAATCAAATTAATTTATTGGTATTTAACCTATTTAGTTAATAATTTGTATAATTCCACTATGCTACTAAAAAAATAATTTGTATTCTACAATGTTAACTAAATTAATATTATGCGAGTAACAGCATTCGCGCATTGATCCTGAAAGAAATATTCTTCTTATATTACAAGTAATGTGGCATTGTGGCATAATATGGTCTAGGCAGAAAGAAGAACTAGAAAATATAGGTCGTGCTTGCTGCTTTAATGATAGAAAACTCTCATTTGTACACTTTTTGAACTTTCGTTAAACTGTTCCGCTAACGAAGATTCTACCTATTTTTCGTATATCGGTTATGTATGAAAATATATTTCTAAACGTGTTTGCTATAAGCTTTTGTCATTATGATTTTTCACGACGGAGAATCGATAAAATAAATGCTAAGGCGAATATTCTTTACCTTTCCTCTGCAATATAAACTTCGTTACTTAATTTCATTACATTTTCTTCACCCATAGATTTTTTTAATAGTCTTTGCATACTATTTTGGGGCATTGTGGCACATCTCGATATTAATGTTATTAGGTGACGATAATATTTAAATGATTCAGTATAATTATATAGAGAAAGTGTGTGCACATCTACTAGCAACAAAATCTACAATTGCACAATGAATGCTTTGAGTATCATCGTTACACAATTTTACTAATATATCATATCATGACCCTAAAGACTTATTTTAGCTGAAATTAATAGATCATTACGAAGTAGTACTAAACCACAATATATGATTAATTTTTATTACAATTAGGTAAGACTGATCCGAGGATTGTCCTTGAAAACCTGTACCATACATAAGTAACCTAACACTTCTCCAAAATCTTTCAAATCATAATGCAATTTTATTATAACCTTGTGCGCTAATACGTAAAGCAACGGGTCTTGGGTCCACTTAGATATCTACTCAATTTATGTCAAATTGGAACTTCGAACTGTCTTTTTGCACGCCGGTATCACTTATAATTATGTATATGTATCATGTCAAATGAAGGAACAGAAACTCATTGACATAGCCCCTGAGATGCCCAACCTGATTTTCAAAGGTTAAAGATTTTTGATGCCATGGACAAAAATGATGACCAGGAAAAATTGTATATACCTTGAAGCCAAAAACTGTACAAATCCATCTGAGACTACTTTTCTATAAGACTGGAAGCCATGAACTTTTGGAACCTTTTCTTTGTTGTTTTTGGAGGGGGGAGAGGAGGTAATCCAAAATAAGCAAAAGAATGATTCCAAAAGTCCAGTCCAGGAATTTTTGGAGGGATATGCCCTGGGACTAATGAATAGTTTGTACCTTTCGCGATACGGTCATTGACAACTACCTGGAAAAAGTGGTTTAGTGCAACCAACCTGGCAAGTTATATATGGATATCTAGAAAATTAAACCTGACCTCTGGACTTCACAAATGATTTTTAATTTGGCGGTGCTTAATCATGAATTAATTGTTTTCGACACTTAAAAATTGATGATGCTACCTACCTACCTACATGTGTTGACTGTAAATGTGCGGTTTTCGGATTCTTACGACAAGTATGAGCAATGGTAGTGAGTATTGAGTAGACACAGGGAGACCGTTTTTATAGGGCTGAATGTGCACATAATTCGATTGAGTGTCTGAACAATAAAATCTTTTAAGACAGGCCTTTTGAGCAAATGCTATGCAGGTTTGTAGAATTCAAACGTACGTATTAAATTCTTGCTGTATATACAGTACCTACTTAATGTGAAAACTAAAATTGAAATCTGTTTGATTTACAAGCACCTCGCTTGATTTCTACTTGAACGAATTCGAGCTTCAAGTATATTTAAATGGATATAATTAGTATTGAAAATATACACCTACCCATGTTTTAAAAACTTGGATTAATTATAAATTTTATAATTTTACAATAACACATTTTTATTATTAATTACTGAGATCTTAATGTATATGTGGGGTTAATTATGTTGCATAAAAACGTTTTTATTTGCATTAACATGTTAACATCTATTCCCGCTTACTATTTTGATATGGTGATTAGCGTTACTGGCACTGCCACTACAAGTCTATACTGAGTAGCTTCTTTGCTTCTTAGTCTACGGAGTTACGACGTGTACCTTTTTCATACAATAGGCAAAACTATGTTGAAGATTTTAAATTTTTTATGTGCAACTGAGCTGTCAACTCAGAACCAATGAAATGCTAACGTGGGTTGCAACTTCCACTAGTATCAAACTGCGTTCGAATTAGATCTAAACTGAAGGTGCGAGATGCGAGATTCGAGATGAAACCGCCAATGTTGCAGACACGCTTTGCAATAATATTGTAATATTGTAAATATAAGGTGTCTGTGGTCAGTGCTCTTTTACTTCTTACTTCTCCGTTTCTTATTACCTATGCTATGATTCGTATAAAGGTTCTAGTTCTAATACAAAACACTTTTCCATCACTTATGTTACTTTTATTATTATTATTATTGTATAGTAATTATTCTGAACTCTGTACTTCGTTATGCTAATAAAATTATATGCCTGAATTAAACATGAATTATTGTTTTTGCGAATCGAATTTATGAAATTCAGCAACGAATGGATGTAAGTTTTTGTGACAGAATTTACCTAGGTACTTACATTTACTGTATTAGTTTTACGTTCAAACGAACCAGAGTGCATTTATTTTTCTTCAAACCGAAAATGCTGTATAAGAAATCAATAAGGCTCAATAATAACATAGCAAATATTTAAATTAGCTTTGATCGTCAAGAGCACCATTAAAACTGGCAAGAGTCAAAAGTAAGTACATATGTATATTATGTTTTTGCGGCATATACGGTGTATTCCTAATTATGATAATACTCTTAACTCTAACCCATAGTCGGAGCTATATCGGTTTGAATTTGAAACCTTGTACACTAGTAACCAGGACCGGGCCCGTCACTACCGCTACAGTCACTTGTATTTTGTGTATAGTTGTATGTTGGTCTTATAATCTTTATGTTGCTTTACGTAGGAGAGGGAGAGGGATCAATAAAAATTTTGTCCCAGTTATGTTTTTGTTAGCAGTACACACCAATGACCACTAACCGTACCTTGAACATCACAATGTCAACATAATTATATAAATGATTACATGTTAAGATCAGAGATTGCAGAATGCAAATATTTCAGTTAAATGCTCCGATCGATCCTCTACTATACAAATAACCACTACTTTAATTTTGAGATATAAAGATCATTTTTAACAAGCCACACAAGCATTACTACCACTGCGTGTAATCGTCGTCAATGTAAACTGCGATACCAATGACCCAAATCAGCAGTATATCGAACTAGACTATTTCATCTCTGTACATATAATTGCTTTGCGCTTGTATATACGCGCACTAGTATGCTGTTTCAGTTTCATGTTAATGTGTTTACCTCCTATATAGAGTTTAAGAATAAACGACTGGAAAACACAAAAGCCAGGCATCAAACAATTCATACGTGAATGTGGATTTTGGATCGTCAAACTACAAGTGTTGCTTATCAAAGCCAAATATGCGCTACTAATTTGTGGGTGGGATATTTTATACGACTAACGACACTAATTGGATCCCCGATGAAGTACCGAAACACTAGAACTATACTATTTTGAGTGTCAAGTAATTAAAAATTAGCTATTTGTTGTTTTTCGTATTTTAAAGCAACCTAATATGTAATACACAATTTAGTACTAACTTATCATGTTATTCAATTGCTCTTTCTCCATAATTACAGAAACTTAAAAATTGTTAAATGTGGTAATTATTTTTATTACCTATGTAATTTTATAGCAAATTCAAGATACATGTTTAGCAATAATTCACTTATAATTATAATATTTCATTGATATTGATATTGTCCATTTATATATCGACTAAATAATTTTAGCACGTGAGACCGACTGAGCGTGAGCGTATGCGTATGCATCTTATGCATGTCTATCCAACATCGAAAACAGAGTGGCTATACGGCACAAAATACAATGCGTAGACAAGGTCATGCAGACATTGGATTCCGTCAAATTAATTGATTATAATTATATGAAGATCAGTTCGTATTTCGTATACACGTTCAAACTAATTTATTCAAATTCGTAGAAATAAAAAGATGACATATAACATATAATAAGGTAACAATAAATACAATCAAGAATAATTCACATTTACAGGACAATTCAGTAATATCAAAATCACGTTAAAAATGTGGTCTCGCTTGATTCGATTGATATTGAAATAGTACACCAAGGTTGCACTTGAAACGTCAAAAATGCGACGCAGGATAAGGGGGTTAGGGAGGATAAAGTAAAGAAAGGAAGACAATACTAAGAAAGAGAAAGACCGGACCGAAGTTCCTATTTACGAAGTTCCATACCTTTTAAACGTCAAAAGTAAAAACACTTTCATGGTTAACTTAACAAGCCTATCTATAATAAACTAATAATGCCCATATAATTACG